>VYZP01013879.1:34736-119290 GCA_013400635.1 Hypocryptadius cinnamomeus
AACCAAAAAAAAAAAAAACACCCTCAAAAGAGACTAAACTGAGAAGAGCAGGGAAAATGCAAAGCAGGGGAATTGAAACAAAAGAAGGCCAGAGCAATGGTCCTACCACAAGAGGTAAAAAAGTTGGTATATTTCTGTACTCCCCTCACAAGAACAACTTTGTTACTCACTGCAAAACCCAAACAAAGATCCAATTAAGCAACTTTGGGTTTGTTTCACTTGACAATATAAAAACAGGTGAATGCAGGCAGCAGATGCAAGACCTTTGCAGAGGATACAATTTTCTCTCTTATGTTGTCTTATCCCCCAAGACAAGAGCTTTACATCAAAGTGGTAGCCTGGAATATCTGCAGCACTCAGTGCCTTCAGCCCTTTACTGCTGACATGAAGAAAAGCTCTCCTATAACAAAAGTATCCCACAAGAAACACACCAGGATCAGCACAGCTGCTGTCTCACACTGCCAGAGAGGGAGCTCCATTAGGGTCAAAGCAGAGGAAGGATAATATGTGCAAAAGCCATTGGGAAGAAAAGGAAAAAATGTAATACTCAGTCCTTTGGCACAACAGTGGAGCTGGAATGAGTTTTGTTGCATTGGGAATTGCTTCTTTCATCAGTTTAAGAAACTTCCCAGGAGAGTCAGAAACTCCAGGAAAGAGAAAACTCAGAAAAACAATCACATTTTTTTGAAAAAAAACTATTTTAGGCAAACCAGAGATCCAAATTAAGATTATGCTCAAAGAATGCTGAAGCTTCTTATGCAGAAGTCCTCATTCACATAGTTGCTTGTATACCTGAAGTGGATGAAGTCACGATGCCTGGGGCAACTGTTTTGATCTCAACCAAATCAATTTAGGTATGTTGAAAGTGTTCTTAGGAAAATACAGCACTGTTACGTAAATTCAGCTTTTAGGGGTAGGACTGGAGGAGCAAAGCATCTGCATGTCAGCATTGCACAACCCCCATAACTGAGCAGTGGGATGGAGAAATCACTGGACTACAACTGAGGATGACAAAGTTGCATGCACAGGTCATGAAAGAACTGTGCACGAGCCATGCCCAGTCTGCTACATCAGACTCCTGTAAGTAGTTTGGTGTCCAGTAAATGCACAGTTCTGTCTGAGCAACGGAACCCAGATGGTCATAATCACTGTCACAGGGTCTGGTTGGAGTCCTGTCACCAGTGGTGTCCCCAAAGGTTCAGTACTGGGCCCAGTGTTGTTTAACTTGTTCACTAGTGACTTGGATGAAGGAGCAGATGCCTCCTCAGCAAGTTCACTGATGACACAAAGCTGGGAGGAGTGGCTGATACCCCAGAGGGCTGTGCAGCCCTTGAGAAGGACCTCGGCAGCCTGGAGAGATGGGCAGGGAAGAACTGCCTGAAACCCAGCAAAGGCAAATGCAGGGTCCTGCTCCTGGGAAGAATAATTCCAGGCACCAGCACAGGCTGGGGGCTGACCTGATGGAGAGCAGCTCTGCCAGGAGGGACCTGGGGGTTCTGGTGGACAGCAACTGAGCCAGCAGTGCCCTTGTGGCCAAGAAGGCCAGTGGGATCTGGGGGCTCATCAGGAAGAGCATTCCCAGCAGGTCCAGGGAGGTGATCCTGCCCCTCTGCTCAGCCCTGGTGAGGGCATATCTGCAGTGCTGTGTCCACTTCTGGGCTCCTCAGTACAAAAGAGACATGGAGCTCCTGGAGTGGGTCCAGCAAAGGGCTGTGAAGATAATTAAGAGACTGGAGCATCTCTCTTACGAGGAAAGGCTGAGGAAGCTGGGCCTGTTCAGCCTTGAGAAGAGACAATGGAGAGGGGACCTCATCAATGTCTATCAGTGTCTCAAGGGAGGGTGTCAGAGGATGGAGCCAGGCTCTCCTCAGTGGTGCCAAGGAACAGGACAAGAGGCAAAGGGCAGAAACTGATGCACAGGAAGTTCCACCAGAATATGAGGAAAAGCTTCTTTACTGTGCAGGTGACAGTTCAGCTCTTTACTGAACAGGTTGCCCAGAGAGGCTGTGGAGTCGCCCTCACTGGAGATATTCAAGAACCATCTGGATGTAATCCCGTGCCATGTGCACTAGGATGACCCTGCTTGAGCAGGGAGGTTGCATTGAATGACCTACTGTGGTCCTTTCCAGCCCTACCTATTCTGTGAGCCTGTCTAATTCAAACAGAAACAAAAATATACAAAATGAAGACAGTGTACCAGAAAGGCCAGGATCCTTCCACCATATCAAGAGACATTCACTGCAAATCAGAATGGGAAATAAAACCCCACAAAAACAACCAACCAAACTAAAATACCCCACAAAAACCTACAAAACCCAAACTGCACAAGATTATTAGATTGTTAGCTTGAGACTGTATGACTGCAGCAAATTACAACACTATCAGGCCAGCCATGGCACAAAAGCAGCAAGTCATACAAGCCTTTAAACTTTTAGAACACACATCTAGTATATTCCTGCCCAGGCCACGAAATGTTACCACCAACAAGTAAGGACAGGAATTCCCCTGTAAAGCCCTAAGGAACCACATAACCTTTTAATTAGCCATAAGAAACCCCAGGTGTACTCACACTTGATTAAATCAATGTCAGGCATGCTCATCAAAGGACATTGCTATTAACAAAGCTAACCTACCTTCAGCTATGCAAGAGCCCAAAATACCTGTTTACTGCACTCATTTTCTTCTCTCTCTCTTTGCCAACCTCAAGTGTAAACATATTCAGTGTCAGAAAAGATACACAGGAAGAGGCAAAACACACCAAAATATATTTGCCTGGCTCCAAAGAGTTCAAGCATAGCAGATGCTGTTGAACACTAATGTTCAAATGATGCACAAATTGTCCACAGATTAACAGACTGTCCACTGACAGAAAAAGAGGCAATAGGCATAAATTAAAGCATAAATTTTTTTTTAAAACCCTTTATTTTTATGTTTTTATTTTGTTTGTATTACTGTGAGAGTAGTCAAACTCTGGAACATGGTGCCCAAGGATGGTGGCATTTCCACCTCTGGAGATATTCAAAAGTTGGCCACAGTCCTGGACAACCTGCTAGAGGTGACCCTGACTGAGCACAAGGGTTGACTAGATGACCTCAAGAGGCTCCCCCAGCCACAGCAATGCTGTGATTTGGTGAACTAGGGTATCACCAGGACAGGCAAAAATTTCTAGCCAGTTTCACTGACTCCATCTCTCATTTTAGCCACAAACACAGAATCTTTAAATGCTGCCAGCACACTTATGGTGCCGTTGAAAACATCATCTACAACTGATGTGGAAGTTCTTGTCTTCTAATTCCTGCTTTCATGTCTTAAGAGCATGTCCATGCAATATGACTTGGAGATAGTGTCTTTTCTCTTTTAGCTTGCTGACCAGCAGAACAAACTCAAAGGAGAGTCAAACTCGTATTGATTCCTGCATCACAGCAGACCTCTCCAGCCTTTACCCATGTCCCTATAGATAGCTCTTTTGCTTTTCATCAAAGTCTCCTTCTGGATACCTCTATTTGAACTTAGACTACAATTGACAGATGTGTTTCACTCCAAAGAACCCACACATAAGCAGGTTCAGGCTGAAAGCCTGAAATCTTTCCTCACATTTGGCTGAGGAACATGGCAAGTCATAAACTGCAGGGCATCTACAAGAAGGCTTCTGTCAATTCATTGAAAGAATCATATATTGCATTGAGAATCACACTGAGTTATGCCTATGTTCATCACACTACAGAACACAGTCAAAAGTCCACAAAATGTATTTAACTCCCAGCTTAGAGAAGAGGAATGAGAACAGTTCCATTAAAAGGGATCTCATTAAAATTTGATAATGCAACCCCTCTCCCTTGCCAATTAAACTAATAGTACTGAGTCTCACCATTCTCTGGTGCTTAAAGAGCAGTAAATAGGTTTCCTATAGATGATAGTGGAAACACCCTGAATCTTTATGTTAATGCATCAGTCATGGTTTATTTTAGCTTTGAGGAACATGGTTAGTGACTCACCCTGCTGGATAAGCAACGAGGCCAGTTCTGGGGTCGCAGGCTAATCCTCTGCCTCCTGACACGGTTATGCCCAACACCTTCTCCAAGGTCACCTAGAGCATACAAGAAAGAAAACAGGAAGTACCATGAAATGTGAGTACAGTTCAAATAGACCCATAACACATGCTGATGGTCTGGTTCACACTGGTTCCCTGGTTCCTAGAAATCCACTGAGAAGCACCAGGTACAAAAGTAACCCCATTCAACTTTCAGTACAGGCATAGGAAAATACTGCTGGGGTACAGAGAAGGCCTTATTGACCCACTGACTACTTTCTCTATGCCAAAGCATTGCAAACAGAGGGTTGCAAACAGCAGATAGTACTGGTGAAAACCTGGGATGCACGTTCATTGGCCACCGATTCCCATTCGATCCTTCCAGTAAGAACAACACACCACTGCTTCTAGAGCTTGGCTCTTTCCTGAAAAGTTTCCAGGTTGACACATTCTCTTTGTTGCCTCCATCCAGAAGTAAGTGGTTCAGCCTGGTCTCAGCCTCGTATTCCTAGAAACTGAATAGTCCATTTGTCCTGTGGTGCTGGAGGTGGAAATCATAACTAGTGGTCGAGCCATCCCTTGCCAGGAGTGGTGAGACAGAACACCATGAACATTCACAAGCCTGCTGCATACCAATGACCCTTGCAAGAGACTTATCTAAACATCCCCACACTCCCCTCAGGCAAACATCTCCACTACTTTTAAGAAAAGAAAAGAAATGCACCTGGGAAGAGCTACTTGGAAGATATAAAGGCCTCTGTGGTAAGAAGCTGATAAAAGAAAAAAAAAAAAAACAACAAAATGGGAAGGACGGGCGACAAATGGAAATGACACAATGTTTCAGGGAGCACTCCCTGGCAGAGAAGGCCAGGGAGATTCAGCAATTACCCCAAAGCTAAAGGCTGCAGTGGGATTACACTACACAAAATCTGGTCTGTGGCATGAAAGGACTCAACCTCTGAGCACAATGCAGTTCTCAGCCCTGGGGTTATTTTGACCGACACAAAATTATTCTCTTTCCTTTACATTTGCACAGTTTCATTTTATTTATTGTATATTTGATGCATACATTCCTCCTCAGCATTGCTGTCTGTGTCAAACTCAAGGATTTTACTGGGTCACAGTCTTCTGTTTTTAATTATCATCATCTAAGTCATATTTGGTTAAGGCCTTAGGGGCATGGACACAGCATCAGAAGTTACTATTGTAATAATTACTACTGACTTTAATGGCTGCCCTGAAGATGAATATCTTGCATTTATACCGAGGTGGAGCACAAAAGGCAGGGGCGGGGCAGGGTTCCCACGCCACCCTGACCACACACCTTACCAGACTTGAGGAGTTTGGCTGCAGGGTGAGACACGAGGTCTCACTGAGCTCAAGGCTCAGGTTACTAGGTAAGGGGCCAGAAATAACCCCACACGGAGAACCACCTTGATTCAGCAGGTAAAACAGGGCTGAGGTGCCACCACTTAACATGAGCCATCCATGCTTTCAGTTAGTTCAAATTTGGCCTGCCTCCAAACAGTGATATGAAAAGTGGACAATTTCATTTTCCAATCTTTGGAACAACTTGGTCTTTTTTTCCTCTTATTAATAATATACCCAGGTACTTTAAGACATTATGAGAAACCATCAAATTCTCCCCTTCCCTTGCAAACTGAGAATACCTGAAAACATGGCTTTTACAAAACTCCACTGGATTTTTGTTAAGAAAGAACATGCAAATAAAAATGCAGTTACAAATCCACTGATAAAGAAAGGAACTAGTTTTGTTTCAACTTAATATTGGAACAAGGTTGGGGAGAGGAGTGGGAAAGGCCAGGAGGATATCTACTCTTCCAGACTTGTTAACAATACTTCAAAACAAATTGTTTTAAAGCAGCTCAAAAACATGCAGAAAGAACTCACTGCTTCTGCTGCTGAGATTCTGGCTAATATCAGCAGTTCCCAAACTAGAAGAAGTTTGAATTCCTACAGAAAATGCATTCTTGACAGGAAAGGAGGAAGTGGAAGAGACATGTGCCATTCAAGTAGTTCCATCTAGATAAGGCACCAATTACTCGATGCTGTCAGCAAACATCAATTTAGCAATGCTGTGATTACGCTGCTCAGTGCAGGCTTCAGCTCAGTCTGGCTGTAATTGCCACTATCCTAAAAGGCACTGCTTGACCTTGGCTATGCAGATATTCAGCAGCAATTCTGCAACCTACTTTCATCAACAGGTATGTTTTTGCTCTGCAAGGACATTTACCAAGCTTCTCAGTGTGCAGTCTTACACCACAGCTGAGCTGATCTTACAGCAGCCTGCCTTGGAGGGGACAGTTCCTTCCTCCCTCATCCTACACAGCCCAGTGATAGCCCACTCCATTTCCCTCACTCCAGACAGCCCTGGCATGGCAATTACATGCCCAGAAGGCCAAACCAGCAGAAAACTATGTTCTACTTGTAATTTTCTGTTTGTTTTCTGTTTGCCAGCCTGGGAAAAATCACAGGAAGACCAAATTCAGGGGAAAAAACCCAAAGCAAACATACCCTTTTCCCTGGCAACTGGATCAATCTAGCTGCACATCCAAAGCCCAATCTTACCCCTCCAAGTCTTCAAGAAGAAGAGAAACCAAACAGGAGCACTACCTGATTTGTTTTGACACCCTCACCTCACCAATAACAAAATGTCACCCTTATTCCAGCCTCTTTGCTCACTTTAAAGTAAGTGGAGGTCACCTGTCGCTTTGCCAAGAGACTTTTTGTAGCAATGCTAGGATGTGGAAAGTCTACCTTTCTCCTATGGTCAGCACACAGCTAGACATAAAAGGAGTAGCTCAGTCTTCCAGTCTAATTATTTTACTGCCAGTGAGTATCTTCTGGCCTCCAACAGACCATCTGTTCCTTTAGAAAAAGGCAACTGTCGAGGCCATACCTCTGACATTGACAGAAAAAGTGCTACAGAAACAGATAACTGTCTCTAGACTAAAGATTCATAACTAACTTTCCAAAAAAGTCTTCCCCACTTTTGCTCCCAGTCTTAACTTCAAAAACTTTCTAGTGTAAAGAACTTGAAAGGCAACCCCACAAAGCCTACCCAAAGGCAGCACCTCCACTTGATAATACTTGAGTATAAAAACAGACTTGCATCAAAAAGGATGCATATAAATTTAAAATGTAACCAAATGTGATCTTATGAGACTTGTGAGCTCCACTTCCACCAACCTACCCAAAGTGCACCACAGTTTTTTCCCCATGACCAGCTTCCAGACTAGGTGACATAGGGGCAAGAAATAGTCACTTCGTCACAAAACTTGAGAATGAAAAACATTTCAGAGAGAAAAAACAATAAATAGGTAACAACACAGTATGAACTGGATTCTTCTCAATTTGCCAGCTAAAACAAGTGAATTCTTAATATGAGTAATTAGGGCAAAAACACATCAACTTTAACTTCCTAATCTGGAATTAAGGTTTGTCAGCAAAGGGCAGATCAGTCGATACAGGTCTGCATTATCCCACCTCTGAAGTTCCCACTTCCTCCTGTGGTAAGGGCAGTTTCCCAGTCCTACACAGCCATAAACACTGCCATTCATATGAGTCTCGCAAGTAGTACTTCAGCACATCCCAGTCTGAAATACACTATTTTGCACACCTTCCCAAGTCTGATCTGAGCTAACCACAGGACCTGGAGAGTTCCCCTGCAGATCTGAGACACTGCTCATTACCAACAGTTCCTATGTTTGCCCAGTTTGAGTCCTACAGTTGTCAGACATGTCACTGCTTGCTCAGGCCGTCACAGCCAACTAATGGGCCACCTCAACACCCCCATCCAAACCTGGAAACAACTGCATGATTAAACCTGTCATTTGTACCTAAATTAGAGGCAGGAGAAGAGGCTGACAAGCTGCATTTGTTACTTCATTTTGAGGCTTCTATTAATAGCATTTGGCACTTTCAGTCAAGGTTCCCTATGCGACTTGCGAGAGTTGTTGAATTGATCCATGCACAAAACATTTCTGCAGCTCATTTTGCACTGCCACTTTGCTATCTGAAACCATCCCATCTCCTTTCCTTTAAGGTCAACTTTTACTCAAATTCCTATGTTCAATATACACTCTTAGGCACCAAAACCTGTGCAGCTAACACCTGTCTTGCAAAATCTGATATCCAGCCATTTTACAGGCTTAAATCTAAATGTGGTTACTTGGAGCTGCACAAATGTGTGTAAAGAAATTTTTGTGCCTAAGCAGATCCCTTACCCTGTTCCTTCCACATCAAATCCCAGCACCATCAGATAGGTAGGACCAAACCAGCAGAGTCCTGAATTGCAGGACTCAAGGCATGAACAGGTATTCACAGCAGCTGGGCCTTCCCTGAAACAGGGGTCTCACTGCAGCCCAATCCCACCTGGAAGTCAAAGAGCATATCTGACAGCAGCCCTTGCTTCCATCAGGCACAGTCCCACGCAGCAGACAGGGCAAGCCCATGCTTGGGGGAAGAAGCCATGCCATCTCTGCCATCCTACTGAGGTGCAGATAATCCTTTCAGAAAGACTGATCTGAACAGCCCCATCCAGCCTCCTCTGGCTTTTCAGAAAACTCGGTGTCTGACCAGCTGCACCCAGGTCGCAGAGTGAGTTCCATACTTGCGTGAGCTCTTTCTGTTGTTTTGAGGAAGTTATCACAAACAATTGCTTCCATATGCTGTAATCACAACACAGAAATCCTTGAAGGATCAGCCCAACTTAATCCCCACCCACAAACACTTTCCTCTTTCCCATCATTTGCATTCCTTTGGGACCATCTACACTTGCAAAACCACATGGGAGTACAGGAGCACTGTGGCTGCACGTCCAGCCATGACTCTGTTAGAAAGCAGTAGTAAACACACCCAGCACAGCAATAATTTCCACCAGAATGGGTGCCAAAAGGGACAATCTCGTCACACTGACAGTCCTGCCTGACCTGTCACAGGTACTCTGCCTACAGCTGCACTGTTTTACTACTGGACCCCTGGGTAGGAGCTCCTGTATCTGTGCCTGTTTGCACACCAGCAGATTTCTGAGGTCTGCCTTCATCTTAAAAGAAACAGAGAAAGAGACTTTTCAAGAGAAAGCCATCTTTAGGCTTTAGGCCACCAGGCATCCCTCGAAGAGTTTTGACTGTAGACTGAATAATAGCCTGCTGCTACTCACCCCATCATTCTCCCCAGGTCAACAAAAGAATAAGTAGGAATTCAACAGTATTTCAGCTCCTCATCCTCACACTCACATGCTAAAGAAATTAGACTTCTCTGACTTGATTATCTCACCTCCTGCATTCTTATGCTATCTTTATTCGCTTTTGGGCCCAAAATCTCATCGTTCACTACAAGCACAATTTATTTAAGCATGGAAATAAAAAAAGCAAAGCATTTGAAAGGATCTGTGCTAGTCTCCAGTGCTCAAAATGACAACCAAGTGGAGAAAACTGATGTTACTATACAGGGCTGCCCACACCCTCCAGTACCTACAGCATTAAGCAGGAGGCTACAGCCCAAGAAAACCATGTCCAGCAAGCAGATATGTTTGTTCCAGACTTCACAAGATTGGCCACCTTGGATCAGAGACCAATATCTAGCCCTGGTTTCTTCTTCCATTTGCAATCAAAAGCAAAGGGGGAAAGTCAGAAAGAATGGTATAAACAAATGTATGGATAAAGATAAGATCAAGGAAAACAAATTTTATTCTTTCTCAACTCCTGTCAGTCTTCCAGTCTCAAAATAAATATTCTCAATTTTTAACTTATTTCAATAGAATTCTCAATCATGAGCTTATCCACTCTGTCTATAAAAGCTTAGCATTCACCACATCTTTTGGTAGGGAACTCCACCAGTCTGGTATATTGCAAGATGAGCCGTCTTTCATTATTTGTTTTAAACCTCACTTCTAATAGTTTCATTTGACATACCTCAATCTTTGTATGGGAAGAGACAGTGAACAGTCAGTCCCTATCCACCACCTTTAGGTGGCTCATGATTTTGTAAGGAGCTATACTATCACCTCAAGTCATCTGTGTTCCACGTACAAGAGTCTTCTTGAAGTCACTTTATGTCTCTCCTGAAAGCTATTACATATCCTTTATCAGCTCTTCTGCAAAGCCCCTTCCATGTCCCCTACATTCTTCCTGAGATGAAGGGGAAACACCAAGACCACATGCAGCTTTCCAGGCATGGCCACAGCAAGTGTTTACAGAGCAGGAGAATACAGTCTGGTTTGTTTTCCATTTTTTCCCATTAATACCTTACTCTCAATCTGCCTTTCTGGCATCTAAGATCATTTACAGAGAGCAACAAAGAGGTCACCCTGCTCAACAAAGTCATAGATAAGACCTGCTGCTGCTTTGCATTTGGAAACTTATCCCCCATTCTGTCCTGTCTGCTGCCCTATAGAATGGGAAATCCTATTCTTGAATCAATACTTTGATTTCAATGTGCCCTTTCCTCTCCAAGCTGTTGTGAGCATTTATGATCAAGAGCATCCTCAGAAAGAGTTCTTGCAGCACAGCTATTCTAATCCACTCCAGAATGGCTACTTCAGTAAATGTCCACAAGCAGACAAGTTCTATTTTAAAAGCCTTCCCATGGGCCTGTGTATAACACAGTTAACATTCTAACCCATTTAATTAAGTGTGGGCATCGAGTCAGCATGACAAGACAACATCCATCAGAGTTCATCTACCATCCACTGCACAATGTGCCTGCCCTCATCCCTCTCTCCTGCTTGAAAGTAGGCATATTAATAATGCATGTGCAAAGAGACACATGCTCCTGAAAAAGCAAAGGACACAGAAATCCCTGAGATACATGACCCATGAGGGTTACTTGGAAAAGCCTTCCCTAGCACATCAAGTAATCAGTTGTAACTAAGTAACAATCTTGCAGGGGGGAGGGAAGGGAGGGGAGTGGCTACATAATCACCTGTTCTTTTGTCTTAACAAAAAAAAAAATAAAATAAAATAAAATAAAATAAAGAAAAAGAAAAAGAAAAAGAAAAAGCCTTTACTGATCAATTTGAGACCCCAATGCTCCTTGGTCCAATACACTGACACAGGGAGCTCCAACATCAGGCCTGAGTTTCACAACAGCACCGTGGTTTGTGCATCTGTCTTTCTACATTCTGCTCCCAGAGTTTTCAGCACCTCTGCATGCACTCCAACGTGTTTTCCATGCTGCTACACAGCAAAGTCGTATCAATGCACTCTGGCATCCAATACGTGAAAATGCTGAAAATGTAGCTGTACATTGTCAGCGTCAGCATTTAAGAAATAGCTGTCTATCTTACATAAGTGAAATTCGATACAGAGCGCCAAATCTCACAGCTGGCCCTGTTTGTACATCTCTGCTGCTGCCCCCGAGCCCCACCGCAAAAAAGCACGTCCAACCTCCAGGGAGCAGTGCACACGTTGTAGGCACTAATCCATCGTCTGAACACACTGTCTGATGTCCTGTTACTGCTGCAGAAAAACAAAGGCTTGAAGTTTTACATTTAGTTCTGCTGAGCTTCGTTTGGCACATAAAACACAGAGCACTAATTACAGCATACTGTTCTACTTAAGGGGCTGTCAGCATTTCCACTGCAAAGCCTTCATTTCAGGGCTTTATAACACAGCTGTGAAATATTCATTTTGCACTTCAGCTTAACATGCAAAGGTCTGGCTTTGGACCAGGTTCCCCTGCCTGATTTTTTTTTTTTTTTTTGGAGGGGGGAGTTAGGGTTTTTATTGTTGGTCTGGCAGGGGAAGGGCTGAAGATGGGTGGATGGAATTAACTGCAGGAGGTGTTTGACTTAAAAAAGCACACAAACAACAAAACTACTCAGCTCCATAGTTTCTGCCCCTCACCTACCCAACGTGCTCCCCTGCTTTTGTATATGCATACAGAATACGCACTTCTAAATTTCTTTTACATATATGTATTTTATACTTTTTTAAGAGGTTCTTCTATCCTCTCCATCTTCTCTAGCCAGTCTTTCTTCCTTCAGCAACCAGTGCTAGGAAAGAGTAATGTCTTGACAAGCCTGGAGACTGAAAATATTCCACCTGCAAAAGGCAACAGCAGCAAGCCAAGCTCCAACACACGACCCATTCAGGAGGTCTCTGGCTGACAGAGCAGTCTCCATTTCTCTCGCTGTAAGCCTCCTAAGCCTTGCCACAGCCACATTGCACACCCACACCAACTGCCCAACTGACCCTCCAGGAACTACTGCAAGACCATGAAATTGGTTTCATGCAATCCACTACACAGATATGTTCTGATATTTAAGGTGTTTCCAGCCAATGCCCAGTTTAAAGCAGTATTCATGGGAAAAAGAATTGAGAGCTATGAGCAAGCCCTCACAATTAACCAATTTAAAAAAATAAAGTGAAAGAGGGAAAAAAAAAACCACAAAGCAAAACAAAACAGAAAAACACCTGACCAGACCATCATAGTATGACATAAGCCATTGCCAATTTGATTTCAAGATAACCACTTTAAGATCATCAGGGAACAATCTCCCACAACACAAGTTACAAATGGCACTCCTTGGCACAAGAATGGCAAGAGCAGAAACTGACTTGCTGAAAGGTTTTGAATCACTGAGTTATGGGGAGCATTACATTACATTTGTAAACCTGCATAAAAGCAGTGGTGGGATGGGGGGTATTCCAA
Source organism: Hypocryptadius cinnamomeus (assembly GCA_013400635.1). Taxonomy (NCBI): domain Eukaryota; kingdom Metazoa; phylum Chordata; class Aves; order Passeriformes; family Zosteropidae; genus Hypocryptadius; species Hypocryptadius cinnamomeus. The sequence goes on from VYZP01013879.1 coordinate 47,443, forward strand.
TGAAAGTGCTGAGCCTCAGCTCTAATGGCTCTGCCAGGTGTGTTGCACAGCGGTTGCAACAGGGGTGTGCACACATTTATTAAAAATTATCCAGACATTTGGACAAACAGAACAAATCAGGAATGAAGGAGGGAGAAATGGAACACAAGCAACCCAGAGTCCCCACAGGCTGTCCTTCCACAGTGTGCATGCATTTGTCCATCTCTCCACAGAGCCTCTCTTGCCTGCTCTCCCCTCCTGGCCTCCTCACCGTGCTGGCCGCCTTCAGTCCAATTCCAGCTGTCAGGGCTGCATTCCTGACCCATCAGCCCCAGCTGTCGGGGGCTACGTGCTGAATCTGCACTCTGCCTTCTTCTCCATGCACCTGAAGAAAGGCAGTCCCAGGCAGGCCATAAATACCATTGCACAGCCCCGGGGAGTGGGTGGGAGGCTATTAAAAGCACTTCTACCAGCAACCATAGTGAGGGAACTTAGAACTGGCAGTAGAACACACCTGCAAGTGTTCCTGCAGCCTGCAAACAGGACATGTAGAGGATTAATTTCCTACCAGCTTCTACAGCACAACCTAGCCATCATTCAATAATCTTCTGTTTCTTCATTTAACAACAGACTGGACCACCAATTTTCTCTTCCCCACCCTCACACTAAGTTCAATTTCTTCCTAATTACTGCAGGGATAAGGAGAGGTCCATGTAATCTTACCAACTTCGGCTAAAGGCATGACAAGCAGCAGCTTCTCCTCCTTTTACCATTCAGTCATCATTCTCATTGTAAAAGCAACACCAACTAAGACTTTAATGAGATTTCACAAAACTTTCAGAAAATCTGAGCTTCAGAGATACAAGTGTGGTGAAGGGACAGGGGAAAAAACACATGTAAATTATCCACCATTGTCAGTGGTGTCATAATGCTATTTTGACTTTCACATGGGAAGTTCTTTCTTGCTGATATAAACAAAATTTGTGAAGACTGTGTGATGAATGCATGAAATGAATGCAAAAAGAAAAAGTGACATCAAACAGGCTACAGGTATTCCTGGTATATAAAGAGTCAATCCTGATTTGTTCCAGACTAAGCATCTGCACATGGAGTCAATCGGACCAGCTCCACAGGCAGTTAAACCCCATGGAACACAACAGAGACACCTCTGTGTGGGCAGGCTTCAAAGAAACCCTTCCTTGAGCTCTTGGGACCTGGAATTCTGCAGGATCACTACTTCACAAGAACCAGATTTTTCCACTTTGCAAATGTGCATTACTTTTTCATAAGGAAAGAGAGCAGACACGATACCAGAGACTTTACATAGGGTATGCTTTCGCCCTCCTACATATGCAATTTGTTCAGTGATTTTTTTTCTTTGTAGTAGAAGATGAAGCCAATTCACCTTCCCCTGCATCAAGAACTACCTATACAAGTTTTAGGTACAAATGCGAACTTGCAACACTGGAGATCACTGGAAGCAACTTCTGACTTTCTGGCAGTCTTACATACTGGTCTCCTCCAAACCCATGCACAGGGGCCTGAATATAGGCAAAGAAAGTGCTTCAGTGAGAAGAAATAGCAAAAAAAAAAAAAAAAAAAAAAAAGGAAAAATAGCTCCCTTGGGCAGAGTTTCACTTACTCATATAAGGGTTTGAAATCAAGCAGGAACAAATGGTTCTCTTGGTGTAAGGGTCACTGTTCATCATCATTAATCATCGCTTCCCAGATAGGAAAGGCTCCTTCCCCTCTGTTTTGCCCAGGCTTTAGCACTCACAAAAAGCAAGAGACAAGAAAAAGAGCCAAATAGGAATGTGAGCATAGGCTGGCAAGGTTGCTCCCTCTGTGGCTCTGCTGAAGTCCCTCCCCTTGGTCCCAACCCTGAGCTGAGCCTGCTCCTAAATGCAAACAGGCAACGGTTAAAAGTCCACAGCTTCTCGGGCGTACGCTCCAAGGAAACCGTGGCAGCACCACATAATTCTTGACTCTGAAGCAGTCAAACACAGGGGCCATAACACAGCACTGCTAACACTGATACCGTCATGGCAAGGAGCTCCCTCCTAAATCACCTTCTGCTGAACTCTATAAACAACACATACATTCAAGCTAAACTTGGACACAGGGAAGAAAGAGAGGGAGCAGAAAGCCTTCCCCACAGTCAACCCTGATGAGGGGAGCCACAGAAGAAAAGCCACATCTCAGCATTTCAAAAAAAGCACCATGTTACCATCTCCTTCCCCTTAATTTCTTCTCTGGGGCTTATTTTTGGTATAAACAAATCTGTGAACTGCTTGACAAGGCTGGGGGGGGAACTTAGTGGTTCATCTTGAGTCCAAGAGCAGAAATGCACAGAGCTATGCGGGATGAAAAAAAGCCTTTTGATCAGCCTGCCTGAGGCAACACACATAATTCGTTTGTGATTTCTTTATTCACCCATGACCCCATGCCAAATCAATTAATTTTCATCCTTCACCAGTGATTTATACAGCCATTCTGCCCTAAAAGTCCTCAACTGCCATATCTCATCCCTACCTTACCCACCCCACATTGTCATGAAAGCAGCTATGCCTTCTAGAGAAGAGCATAGCTGTAGGAAGTCTTAAAGAGACTGTAAGTAGTATCTTAAAGAGACTCTGTATGTAAAAGCCCCACCTTTTCATGCCCAGATTTCTTACACAGAGCAGGTATTTCAGAGCTCACCTCTCCTGTCACCTGAAGGATCTTGCCTGCAACACCTGAACTGCTCCAGGACAAGACACCTTGTCCTCCCATGCACGCATCTCCCTAAGATTTCAGTGATGTTATGGGAGAAAGCACATACTTGCACCCTCGGGGAATGAGAAAATGGTTTTGCTGTAAGCTGATTTAAATTATGTTAAAAAATTACATATTAGCAATTTAAAACATGCTAAGATGGGAAGAAATACAACAGGAAGGACAGAGTAAGAGCAAAGCATTTATCACACAGACAACATCCCTATGGAAGGAGGCAGATTTGTTTCACAGTACTTGCAAAAAGTTCCAACAAACACAAAGCCCTCCTGTACTTACAGCAGACAGCAACTCTCACACAGCTGGCAATCTACACCAAGTGTAAGAGGACTAGGTGGCAATACCACACAAACACTGAGGTTAAATGTCTTGAACATGCAACAAATTAGCAACAGAACTGGGAATAATCTTACTCCCTCGCAAATTTCAGCAGCTATCCACTGCATAGATCATGCTGCCCCACTGCTGTACCTCCCTCCTGCTTGAGGCCAAGGACAATATTTTTAAAGAATGCTTAAAAATTAATCAAAAGAAAACATAAGAGATTTCTCTCTTTTGCCCAAGCCAACCAGAATGAACAGGAGACATTCAAGCTTCCTGCCTGGCCCCTGCCAACACTCACTGCCTAGCACTAGGCAATCCCTTCCTGCACTCTTCCCTGCCCTCTGCCCCAAAGAATAAGCTTCTTACAGAATAGACTTTATCAGCATCTTGCCCTTCGTGCATCCTGGAATTAAGAAGCTCTTCACATCTGTCCATCAACACGCATACTGAGCACCCAAGAGATTTGTGCTGTCAGCCAGAAAGGAGACCACATTGCCCAGGGGAATTGATACATAGGGACGTGGGCCAAAGATTGAGAAAGCAAACTGAAGAGAACAGCACAAGCACTGACTTCCATCATCTCCTTAACAACCCTGCTGCCACTTCCCCTCCTGTTCCAGTATGGGGGAAAGTCCTCCACCTATAACACGGTGTCTCTGTCATGTGCCCCTGCTGCTCAGCCACCAGCAGAGACAACTCCAGCAAAGCCATATGTGCTCACTCAGGTACACACCACTGAGCCATCTTTCTGCTGCAAAGATGCAAAATGGTACTTCAGGAGAAGCAATCATCATCCAACAGTCACAGCAGATACAGAATTCAGTTTAGTCTTTTCGAAATAGTTCAAATTTCTTACAAGCTTTATGACATAGGCCCAACATCCCAAAGGCCTGAATGCTCTTCCTCTAAGTCAGCAGCAAGAAACACAATCGATCCTCACACTTCTGCACACACACACAGAGGAAACCACCACTAGATAATAAATCACAGAGAGACAAAAGGTTATAAAGGTAACTACAAAGCAATCCTAAACAAATCCATTAAGTCATTCACTCAACTTGCTTTCATTCTTCACTTGCTCTGCCCTTAAATCACTTCTTTCTGTGATTTTTCCCAAGCACCTTTTCAGTTTATTTTTCTGAAGGAAACAAAGCCTGTAAACGAGGGGTACAGCAGTCCAAGATAAGATGACATATTTGAGTAGCTGTTAAAGTGACTTAACAGAAGAAAAAACCAAAAACATCTAAGTCCTTAAAACCCTAAAAGACCGAGTATCTCTGGGAAAAAAAAGTGTCCTCAAACTTGCATTTAGGTTCAGGAGCATGGGTAACCAGTAGAATTACCAAATGTGAGAACTAAGGAAGTAAAACCATACTCAGAGGAAACAATTTTTACCAACAGACTAAAAACTCTTGGTTTTGTTACCATGTGGTTTGTGTCACATTTCAAGAAAGCAAACCTTTGCAATAACCACCATTTCTTTACTGCTCTTGTTTAGAAATTCAGAAAGCCCTAGATCCAGGGCACAACCAACTCTTGTTGCTTCAAGGTTTCACAAAGCACTGCTGCTTTTACATTCTTAGTTCTTAGCAAAAATCGCTGTTGTAAAAAGCAGAATGCAAAAGTAGAGATTATGGAACTCCAGTATTCAGCAGAGAGGCAACCCTCCTAATTTCCTGGTAAATAGCTTTAGACACATTCAACTACTTAGAAGCATTCAGCAGAATCTGTCTGGATAAGAAATAACTTTTAGTGGCACATATAGTTCAGAAACACCTGAACTAAGTACATTTCTGCAGTTTAAACAAGGGAGATAATAACCAGACAGACACTTGAAGAGCAAAGCAACACAAGAGAGAACATCCCTGTTGACTGACATTTGTGCTGAACCACCATGTTAACCCTGGTCAAACTATTATTTTTCCCCAGTAAAAAGAGAGCTGTAAAGCTTCTATGCAGCTTATGTCCACTCCCTGCTGTGGTGCACTGGCAGAGAGGTAGTGGGCAGCTGCTGGATACAAGTTTTGCTGTCACCCCTGCACCAGAACTGGCTCCTGCATGAAGCCAGGCTGCAATTCCCATCACTGACCAGAGAAGAGGTGTTGGATGAAACAGAGCTGATGGGCTGTCAGAGCTGAATGAACACAGCTGATGATTTGGACTCTCAAACAAAAATGCAGAAAGAAATAACTGTAGAATTGTTTGTGGAGCACTGAAACCCAAAAACGTTCTCACATGCACACAGTCTTGTCTCTCTTCTTCTAATTGCATCAGTCTGTCTAAGGAAAGACAATACCGCCACCTGCAAACGTGTCTGCAGGTTGATACCTGCAATAGAGCTCTTAGGAGAAAATACTGTGTTATTGTCTCTGTTTAAAAATTAGCCAAAGACAAAAGAAGTACTTAGAGTTTAAGGATGGAATTAACATCATCCACAAGCGAAGACTAAAAGTGGCTGCTCAGTGCTTATCAGTACTTTCTGCTATTTCTACAGAGGTCATTTCCTACACTTCCTTTAGGTGAGATACAAATCTATTAGTGACAGAAAGGACCACAGAAACTGGCACAATCTGCTACAGCAGTCAAACTGACTGAGCAAATACTTGCGCTAAACAATCTCGACAAAGAGCCAGAAAGCTACTTTTAAATTGCAAGAGTTATGTTCACAAGCACTGCCTGGGAGAAGTCCTATGCATACTCCCCATGGTGCAAAAGATGATGAGCAGTATTTTGGAGTGACATCATCTGCGGTTTCACGATGCCCCCGTGAAACCGCAGATGATGCCACTCCAAAATACTGCTCCCTACCATGTGTGACATCATGATGATCAAGGCAGCTCCACAAGTACCCACACTACCTGCCTAACAGTTTGAGGAGGAAAAAGGTCTGACAGTTCAAACAAACTCAGCAACAGTTTTGGAGTCAGAAAAAACTAAGAATGTCACAGACCAAACTCTGTGGTTGGGCCACCAAGTTGCTGCAAACTGAATCCTATGGGATTTCTAACAGATGTTTCACCACAAGAGAAAAGAGCTGAGCAATCTTAAGCAGGAAGCCAATGCTCCAGACCCAAGCACTTATGCTCTTCCCTGAAGGCATGCCATATGGCATTTTGTTGTTGCTTTCAGCCACCTTCCACAGCCTTTTCCACTGGAGATAGAGTATCTGGAAAGTCTTCTTGAATCAGCTGTAAGGAAGGGAAGCCCTGGGTCTACCACTTTCTTCTATTTATACCAACAACATTACTGCACCAGTTCAAACATATTTTATATATAGCTCTGTGGCTTATTTCCAGGCAGAAGTAACTCAACGCTGGTGTACATATGTTTAGACCACAGCAATTGGAAACAATGTCCCATAAACTCTGTTAACTGCTGATCCACTGTAACCAGAACAGGCTCTACAACTGCAGAAACATAAACCATGATAGGAAAAAAAAATTAAAAGTTATCCACCCAGAAGCGAAATAAGCCAGTTGCCACCTGCACAGCACTGACAGACCTCCACTGTAGCCCCAACAGATTTATAGCTGTAAGTTAACAGCCAGCTCTTGTCACATCAAGACATAGTGTCTGACTGCCAAGACACCACATGGAGGTGACCAGGGTGTGGGCCAGCATAAGGGCAGGCATGCAATACACAGAGCATCTGCCAGTATCCACTTGCATTTTGCAAACTTAAGAGTGGACAAACAGAAGGCAGTTAGATGTGCACAGCTCTATTTGCAAACCCTCTACTGAAAATACCAGCAATGCTACTATATTTTAATGAATCTGACTTGAATCCAGTACCCATAAGCTCACACACTGAAAAGAAACAAGAATGGCAAGGAGCAGGAGCCCTGGCCCAACACCTGAAGGGTATTTACCTCAGCACTGGTTGAAGGGGTCTGTGTGACACTTGGACAAGGAAGACACTTGCTAGAAAGCTTGCAGGTTACTCATGCCAGTGCTGAGCCGAGGCTTTGACACGACCTCAGGTGAGCCAAGCTGCAAACAGCAGCCCACATGCAGAAAAGCCTGATAATTGCCATGCCTTTCACCAGACTGTCCCTCTCACAGGCTTCAAACACAGCCCTGTCAGTCTTCCCAACACACATAAAAACAACCTTTCATCACATTTTTCTCTGCAACAGCTAAATACTGGGAGGGTGGACAGGGGGGACAGATATGTGATTAACATGTTTTTAAAAAAAGCTTGCCTTTCTTCGGCCTGAACCCTATGGGACTGAGCTTTAAAGAGGAGGAAAGCATAATCAACACTTCACAAGTATCTAAAAAGACACAGCACCTTTGGTTATGGGAAGTGGAAAAGTAAATGACCACCATCTCAGGACTCTGAAGAGACAGGCGTCTCTTCTGGTGTATAAATAACTTAGCTTTATCCTGCATAAACCTGTTTGTAACTTTATGGATGGAACTGCCCCTCCTGAACATGCCAGGTCAGCATCTTGCTTAGATCAAAGGAGGCTCTGTCACTCTGTCAGAGAGTTCCAAGATGGGGAGAAAAAGGGCAACCAATTTCAGGGGTAAAATAAAAATGGAATTTCTCTGGTCAACTGCTTATTTGGAGAATGTGAAACAGGGAAAGAGAAACAGTCTCCATTCCATGCTTCACAGGACTGGTAAGTGACACATTCAGGAAATACAGATTATTGGACAAAGTGCAGCTGAGCTGGTCAAAACATGATGAAGACAACTGCATGATATACATATAAGGCATGCACACAGATACAGTTACGTGCATTAAATGAATCATCACACAGAGACTCTGATCTCGCAATCGGCCACAGAGACACTTATCTTTACATCCATTGGGAAAAGGAACCACTCACACTCATACTACCTCACCACACAAAATTAAGCACATGCTGAAGCACCCACAGGAATAGTGCCAGAGTTTGCATTCAGTTTTCTTTTAAACCTTTCAAGGTCATCACAACTCTAAAAATGCTACAAAGAGTTGTGTAAGACTGTGTACATTACAGCTGCAACATAATACCACTGCCACTTTATAAGCAGGGGAAAAGAGCAGGCTGTAAGTTATGGTACTAACAGGCACACTAAGAAAAATAACATACACTCAACCAGAACAGAGTATGGTCTTCGTATTAAACACATACACACAGAAAAATAGAAACATAATCATACCATCATCCAACCAGGCCTCAGCATTTAAGTACACTCTACAAGGCAAAACCCTGCTTGGCAGCTCTTTACAGTACTTTCCTTTCTGGGGATCTGAGAAAAGCATCCAAATGAAATCACAGTAGAGAGTGGGAGAGCAGGACATGGGACAAAACACAGGCAGCAGACCTGGAAGCAAATTCTTCTTCCAGAGCGATGGCTGCAATGCACAGGCAGCATTCCCTCTGCTGTCCTGAGACAAGACCCTCTCCCCAGCAAGGGAAACCACCCACTTAGACATTCTATGATGGATTTTGTTTCTAAGCCCTTCTTTCTGTCCTAACTGCTTCTGCAGCTACAGAGATCACTAATGATTTATAGTTCTGCCATCTCCTCAGTATGAGAGCTCCTCAACTCAACTAATCCCAAATGCTACACAAATATGTTTCAGGCCCCCAACTCCCTTCCCCACAACCCAGGGCAGGAATACCAGCTCATCTCTGTCTGGAGAGTTACAGTACTCTTTACACAGCCTCCTCCTCTCCTCAGCCAGGGCTGCCGGCTAAGGAGAGCCGGTTTGCTCTTCCCAGTACAACAGGCCCTGAGTGCCAGAAAAAACTAGGAGCAGAAAGAGATTATTTTGCTTGCCAACAAACCTTTAGGCAGTAGGTGATGAGTGTTCCCAATCGTTTTAAACCTCTGGAAAATACTGACAGCAAAACTAAAAGCCTTATTGCAACAAGCACTCTTCCCAGGGGAACATCACATGACTGTCCACAGCAAGCAGTATTTCTCAACCCCTGGTAACCTCAGAGGTCCCCAGGTGCCCTGTAAAACACTTGTCTGTCACCAAAGAGGCAGATTTTTCCAAATTAGTGAGACAATTCAGTTTTCCTCACAGAAATGCAAAGCCAGAAGCTGCCTAGTGCACCATATCCCCTACCATGCAGGGCAATGTTACTACACAGAGCAACCTGGTGGCCTTTCCCAGCCTTGCTGGTCAGCCTAGAACTTTGGTCACCAGAGTTACACCATGAAGGTCCAGGCACTGTCTGGAACAACACAGACTCCGAGCATATTATAGACGGCTATTATATTATAGACTGAGAGCTTGGCTGTCTCCTTTTCCCAAACATATGTTTAAACTAAGCTTTGCAAGCTTACCAAGGGCCACAGGCCCCAGGCAGTGCAGGGCCCTCCCATGCACCGGATACCCACAGAGCCACAGGCAGGGTCACAGTGCCCCTTCCCAAGCACACCACAGCATGTCCACAGCTTCCAGGCTGCAGCACCTGGAAGAAGCCAAGGCAGAAGCTGAAGTTGCCAGCAGGCAGGCAGACCAGGCCATGCAATTGTGGCCTGGGTGCTGTGCAGCCCACTAGCTCTCACCCCGGCTCCAGCAGACCATGTAGAAATTCATTAGTCAGCCCCCTGGCCCTTTTATTAACAGCCGTGTTTACACTGACACTTCTGGGCAGAGACGTTCATTCCAAGGGCCTGGAGCAGCTTCGACACACAGCAGAGATAGTCCAGGCACTGCACCTTCTCCCCCAGCACCACACTCATTTTTCCACTGATGGCTCAATCAGAAAAGTATTTTTTGCAGGTCTCAGATATAAAAAAAGCTTATTTGCAGACTGCTACACAAAATGGGCCAAGAACTTCACAAAGCAAGTGTCCATAAGCCACTCACCACAACAGTGATGCAGGAGACCTATTCTCTCAGAAGTTACAGCCAAAGCAGGCAGTGGCAAGGAAGCTGAAGAAAGCTGCCTCTCACCCTCATCCTCCCCCAGCACCAGTTATTCGCGCTGCTGATTGCGTGTTAATACATCTCAACAGCTTAGCTCGGGAAGCCTGCAGAGACAGGCAGCAAGAACCACGGATTATCAGGGAGGAAGATTATCTTCCCGGAGCAGAAGACAGTAGGATCCCAATTCCAGCCTCAGAAGCTGCTCAGGCTTCTAGAAACAGCTACGTTCATTGAGGCCTACCACAGACTCAGAAATAATTTTTCATGCATTTCATTAAGAACACTTTCTGTCATCTTACATCCATTCCACTCAACCACCACTCCCACAGCAGAGTTTGGGGCACATACTGTGCAAACACTCTACTGCCAGCCCTTATAGTTTGGAAAGGTACACAGAACCATATCTAAAGCCTATCTGGCCATGATTCAGTCCAAGAAAACTAGATGAGCTGGGACAAGATGGGCTTAAGCAAAAAAAGCAGATCCCAAATTTGTCAGTTCCAGTTTACAGTCAGCAATGCTTTTGGACCCAGCTGCTCGAGAAGGATGACACCCCCAAAGCAGGTTTGAAACAACTGTGCTCAGAACCACTATATCTAGTTCAACACTGGGAGACAAGCCAAACACAACGAGTTATGCAGCTGTTTTAAAGCCCTGGACACTGGGATGCTTTGCAGAAAGTGGGAAAGTATCCCTGTCTGTTTTACACTGAGGGAAAGAAGAGGCTCAGAGACAGTCTGAAGAGCAGAGCAGAGAACCCAAAAACTTTAACTTCATTTTAAAAGAAAATTACACAGCTCTATTTCAAGGTTCACTCTACCTTTATACAATTCAGCAGCAAAGAAGCACTGGTTAAGAGCATGAAAAACATCAGTCTTAGCCCACACAAAGCTCTTGCAGAAAAGACTAGTATTGATGAAACATAACTGGCAGAAAGAAGTCCTTTCACTGATATAGCCTGTTTCTATGTGGGACAGGATCATTCAAAAGACTCTTTTGATACTGTGTTACCATAAAGACAGCTTGGTTTTGGATCTCAGCTTGCTAATTATTTCTAGCACAGGCAAGTGCATAACCAAGTACACCCTGACACTCATGCCCCCTCGGGATACCTCTGACACCATCCATATCCCCTCATGGTTCCAGTCACACCATGGCCATGGCCAAAGCACAGAGCGCAGCGAGTTCTGAACACCAAGACCTGCCACCAAATAAGGAGGCAGGTCTTGCAGACACTTCTTTCACCCTCACTCTTATTCAATGTTTCAGCATCTCCAGCATCTAGACTGCTTTAGGGACTGTGCAATGAACTCAAGCTCCTTTGGTGCAAAGACTGGCCTGAGCGATGGTGCTTTTTTTTGTAAATGAAAGCATCCCTAGTACAAACAAGACTTCAAAGGCAAGCAGCCCCTTATGTGCTACTCAAAGGTGAGCAGGCAATTTCAAAGCCCTTGGGAGACCTCAAAGGCTACCACTCTGAGCACAGGAGAGGTAGCTAACACTTCAATACTGGTACTTCAAACAGCTGCCCTGTGCTGGGCCTGTCTGTCAATAGGGAAGGGTTTCGGCAGAGGCAGAACTGCTTTTCCAGTGCCTACTTTGGGAGAAAAAACAGGAGCAGAAAGCTTTACAACTCTATATCCTTGAATCCATGGGCACTGCTTTCTCCTTTCAGCAACTTGCCCGCTCTCAAGACATTTGTTAATGTTATGACTCTCTACTATGATGCAACCTCAGATAATCTACCTTTTTCCTGAGAAAAGAGTCTCTCTGCATCCATGATGGAGGAAATTTCAGACTAACTGTGCAAAGTGTCAGAAAAATGCAGAAATTAAAGAAGCATCACTGTAAGAAAGGAATGCCATTGCTAAAATTTCATTGGGTAAGAAATCTCATATTAGTTGTTATATCACATTAGCTATCTTGACCAACTGTGAATTTTAATACTGTATTTGGGAGAACAAGCAGGTCTGACTTTTATTGCTATTGACTTGGAAACTCTGAATACACCAGCAGTTCATAGTCCTCTACAGTACTATTTTCAATCAGTTTCCTCACAGTAACTAACAACAGTACTGGTCTCCTGGGACACTAGCAAATTTACAAGGCTTACTGGGGTTTCCACAGCTCTAATTCTTATGGTGCTTAATCTGCTTGAGCTTGTTGGAAAGTCATCATCACCAGAGCTACTGAAATTATTAGTGACAATGGGACCAAGTCAGCATTTACAACAGCACAGTTTGTGGACTTTAAATTAACACAAGTGCCCCTCGCATGGGAGAGGTGAGAAACATCCCTGGTAATCTCCAAGAGGTTGGGCTTTGTGACTAAGACTAGGACTTGGCCTTAGAGGACCAAGATTCAATTTCTAGGTCTGCCTCAGACTTCCTGTGGGAGTTTGGAACCATGTCTGTATAGAAAAAGCATGTTCCATTCCCTCCATCCCTTTAGTTTTTAAGCCTGAAGCTCCTCTGGTCTGGGTCTACTTTATCTCATGTGTCCAGTGCTCACCAAAGCAAGGTAGAGAGATGGCATGCTCCTGCACACTATGGTCATACAAATACTAGCAACGAGTCACCTCTGCATTGATATTTTTGAATACAGATAACACAGCACAGCTGATTACAACAGCTGCAGGCCTCAGTTGCATTTTCCTTGCACAACACACCAACATGCTCAGGGCAAGGATAAGCAGCCCTGTGGTGAAGGGAAATAGTAGAAAGGTTTTCTGAATTGCAGTAGCCACCCTTTGGTGAGTACAGCCTCAGCAGAGCCCGCAGGGTTTCAGGCACACGGACCAGCCCACATCTGGAGCTGGGAACCAGAGCAGCAAGCGTGCTGTAACCCTGCTGCACACATACCAGAGCCCTCAGAAACTTCCAGCTATGCAGAGGCAGGTATGTCAGGCACAAACACAAGCCTGAAGTAACTGAAACTGGGCTTGGTGATAGTTAATTATTCAGCCTTTAGCTGGGATCACTCAGCATTAATGTCAGGGCTAAGCACTGTTTGAGTGCCATGTAAGCACCATTCCTGGCACCAAACACCAAACCTTTGAAAAAAGCCAAAGAGTAGCTAGTATACGTTGTTTGCTTTCACTCACAGAGAAAATTGTACCAAGGCTAATCAAGCAACTTCTCCTCAAGACCTGATGAACAGGAAACAAAATATCTACTTCAACTTTCCAGGCCATCAAAATGGTGACCACTACTTTCCTTGATGATGGAAAATCAAATATTGGCCCAGCTTGGTCTGACTCCCAACCAACACTTCAATTGTTCTGCCCTTCTGAAACACATGAGGTGATACACCACGGGAAGAGGTAAGCACGCAGCTAGTGAAACAGATGGTACACTCTGAAGGAGGTCTCTTTCCACTGTGTCTGAGGATGCCTTTCTCCAGCCCCCTCAGCACCACAGTGAACAACAGCTCTGACTAGCAAGCAGCAAATATACCACCTGCAATCCCTCTGAACAGCCCTGACCTCTGCCATCTTAGTATCCCAGCCAGGTCTTCGGCAAACACTACACGCTTCACAGCCCATGGACAAAAGGGGGGATTCTGTGCACAGCTCACCCAGCACAGCAGGGAGAGCAGTGTGAAACCTGCTTATAAGCCTCCCCATCCAGGTTAACCAAGTCCCCTGTGCCCTCTCAGAGGACCCAGCTCATCTGATGGAGGTGAAGAACAACATTCAAGGCAAGACCACAGCAGCTCTGAAAGGTTATCCAGGTAAGCAGTGTATGACCACCCACAGGAAGCAAGAACTACTAAAACCCACGAGGCAAATGACCTGGTTTGTGTTATTTATGCTGACTTCACCCCAGCACATCATCATGCTCCCCCTGCCATGGAGATGTCTTCCTGCTGTCTTTCACAGTCAAGACAGCACATGACTTAGGGGTGGCTAGAAGAATGGATCTTGCCAGCAATCTTGCCTCGAGATTGGCAAAAAGTATCACAGTGTTTTATGGATACATCTGCAGGCTACAAGACCAAATATGTTCAATTGTTTTATGCTTTTATATCCATTATACTTCAAGACCCAAAGTCAACTGGCAAAAGTAGTTCACCAGCAGAAAAACTCTGGCTTTGACATGCTCTGTGAATCAAAGTCACATTTAACACTCATGTTTAGACCAAGAGAGCTAGCCAGATCACCTTGTATTTTCAGGACAAGGCATATCATTCACAGATTGAAGACTGGAACAAGAAAATGCTGTGTGTTAAACTATTCACAAACACAGAGGCACCCTGAGCACCACATATCCAAGGATGGAATGGGGGGGACCAGAGCAGGGAACCAAGCAGGGAAGCATTCAACCTCTGAGCTATGACACTCTCACTTGTTCCACTGACTCTGTCTACAGATACAGACATGCCACTGAAATGCACAGTGTCTGTGCTATGGAGAACCCAACCAGCCTTTGTCCTGTGCTTTAAGGGACACTGTTATAAGACTGACCAGAGACAGAAATCCCTTCTATGTCTGAACAGCAGGCCCTAAGCTGTTGAAGCAATTGGCTGCATTTAGACTGAGCAGTGCAGAGCTGTGACAGAGATCCCTAGCTACCACCTGGGCTCAAGCAATATTCATGGATGCCGAAAGCAGAACAGGCACAGTAGCAGACATCCAGACCAAGGTTACAGGCATTCCCTCAGCTGTGCCCCTGCCTGCACTGGTCCCAGAGGTGGGCTGAGCACTGCTCAGACTGCAGTGGAACAAAAAAGGTGAATGGAGCGATACTGCACTGACTAGCTCCTCAAAAGCACCATCATATTGTAGAAGACCCTTCCAAATCTTGCCAAAAGAAAAGCTTATGTCAGCATCAGACAGGCTGCTTCCTACCTCACCCTCACAGTAAGGCTGCTCAGCCCCACATCCAGCTCCTGGGAACTCAGCAGGTTCTGCTGCTGCAGGACCAAGTTGTTCCCAAGGTCTTACAAAGAATCCCACTCTGCAACAAGCCCCAGCTGCACCTGAAGTGATTTAATAAGAGATGATGATTTTTGATGCATTTATATCAGTGAACCAAACTTGTCTGGTTTTTGGTTCTGTTACAGTTCAGGTTCAGCAATACTCAGCTGATCCAGTCAAGACCAGCAGTGGTCTGACACCGATTCACACTGGAAGTCACGATATTTTCAAATAAAAAGGACTGTGTGCTGAAGGCAGGAAGCTACAGTCAGGCCAGAAACATGACTCCATTCTCCTGTGTCCAGGACAGCCTGTGGTCCCTGCTGAGCCCTCCAGCTTCTCAGGGGATTAAGAAGCTGGAGAACTCTGTTGGGAATGACAAGATATGAGGGGTCTGAAGCTTCCATGGATCTGCTTTCCTCTTAAATCTGTGCAAGCTCACTGGCAGGACACAGAAGTACTTGTTTCTACTGGCTGGCAGTAAGAACAGACCGTGCCTCACCAAAGGAGGACAGGAAACCCTGTCCCACTAGGAGCAACTTAGGGCTCATTTTCAGAACAAAAGCTCTCAAGAAGGTTTTGCAGAGCCACCCAGTCCAACTCAGCATCATGGGGCAGGAACAGGCACTCCAGCTGCACATGTTTACATGCCACTTGGAGAGGGGAGAGACCACAACACAACAGCTCTCTGCTGAATGACTTCCTGCTGAGGAATTCAGGTTTTAGTCAAAGCACTCTTTTAAACAGGCAACTTGAAATATTTCTGGCTTCGAAAAAACAGCAGAGATCAAAGAAAACAGCAGCAAATTCCAAATGTGTTTCTTTGATTCACTAGCTTCCTGTTTCAGGGAAAGCCTGTAGCAGGTTTTGTAGCAATTTGTTTTTACATTGACATTCGCAATCTGATTTGACTAAGGACACACACCATCCCCCCTGAAAGAGGCATTGCTACATCAGTTAAAAAGAGGTTTATATTTACAAGTGTAGAGCTCAACAATACAAACAATCGCTGCAGGAACTGTACTTGCTTAGGTACATTACTTCTGTGAGCAGGGTACTACAGCAACCGGGACATTTTAACAATGGGAGATGGGTCAGGCCTGAGCTTCCCCTCTGTCCTGATGGTGTTGCTCTGCAGGGTGATTCAAAGGCACTTAGTGCCCAGCTTTTAACCCCGTGTCTCTACTGGAATCACAAGCACGGTGACCAGATGCACGGCTGGATTTCTGGCAGGGCTAGTAATCCTCTAGAAATTGAATGCAGGCCAATCAACTTATCTGAGGAAATTTTAGCTTCCAACCGCCACACCAATACATTACAAATCCCAACAGTCAACAAGCTTTAGACTTAAGTCACAGTACTCTAAGTCTATATTGGTTCAACACAAAAAATAGAGATCTGGAGAGCACAGCAAAACTGGATTCAAGCCGTGAACATGAGAAGACACACAAAAAAAGGGAGAAGTCTAAACACACAACTAGTCAGGCGGCAACAAAAATCAGGACTCCCACTAAACAAAAGCTGTTTTCAAAAAGCAGTAACAAAACCAAACACTACATCCCATTTGTCAACAAGCTTTACTTAGAACTCCCATTCCTTCCCCCCCTTTTCCTTTTTTTAAATGTCCATGATTATCCATTGGCTCCTTAGTTTTACCTCTGTAGAGATCTCCTGGAGCTCTACAGTAAAACCATGCATTAATTACAGCAAGAAATTAGTCCTAGTGGAAGTCACAAAACAAGTTCTCTCTTGCACAGATCCCAGGTAACATACTGCATGTCCTGCATAGCCATCATGCAAAATATCTCTACTTACCCACACTCCCCCTTCCACAGCAATGCACAAACAGGTCTCTGCAGAGCCAGCCTCCCACAGACTGCCCACGGCCAGCCCAGCAGTACACGGCTGCTCCACTGAAAGGAGGCAATTTCACAGGCCTTCTCTTCAGCATAACAAACCGCCCCAGGGGTCTGGCCCTAACCACTGAGACAGCCTGGCAAGCCTCACATGCCCAAAGGGTTCTTTAGGAAAGAGCCAGGACACTTCCCACTGGAGGGGCAAAAACCCAAACCACCACAGTTCATGGAAGTTTAAGCAGTGCCACTGAGGGTGCTTGTCCACCTTAAATTGAGCACCTGGTTGCAATAAAAAGTTGAGGAACTCAAAGGTCTGGTTCTTCACCTACATCTGCACATGCAAAGCACAATATCATCTTCCAGGCATTAATTTAGGGCAACAGTCCAGCTCCATCCTATGTAACCAAGCAGCATCCAGCTGAGATGAGCAACTTCACTGGCCCTTTCGTGCTTCCACCTGACCAGTTTCACACAGCCCTTGGAGCAGTTATTTCTCATAAAGTCCAAGAGACAAAGATGCCTCAAAGACTCCTTCCTGCAGGTCAAAAAAGATCCTTCAGGAATGATATGTATGGTGGTCAACGTTAGACCCAGGGGTTTTACACACACCAAAGAGCAGACTGAAACCTCTGTTTCTGCTGTTTTAGAAAAACAGAACTGCTTCTCACCTTGGAAAGCAGAGGAGCACACATGTAGCAGGGGGAGTGTCTCCACAGATACCCAATATCTGTAAGATCTTTGATAAAGGGCCCACTCCCTTTCACCTTGCCCCCTCCAGCTGGCCCACTGATGGCAGACCCTAACTCATCTGAGCTAATTCAGAGCAGATCACTTCAGGAAACCAAGACCTGCACCTAACTCCTCATAATGCCAAACTGATTCTGCCAGCAAACTGATTCTACCAGCAAACTCCCCCATCAGTTCTTTTGCACCTCACTGATTAACGGCTCTCACTAATAAGATAGACAAAATCCAGCCCTGAAACCCTAATTTGATGGTGCAGAGTGAATCCATGATATCCCTCCCCAGGGGTTCAGACAGCACTGGCTGCACACTGGGAGACAGCATGAAGGATAAAATGGAGCTCTCCCAAAAGGCACGTGTAAGAAAAGCAAAATGAAACATGAAACACAGAATACTCAGGATATGCAGCAGCAGATCCCAGCCCTGAAAAGATGTGTGCAGACCACAGAGCCAAAATCAAATGCCCACCATATGGGGGGGTACAAGTGGCTTTTGTCTCTTCCAGTAGAAGTCACTGCAGAATACAGCAAAGCACATTTCAGGTGCTGCTCTGCAGGGTGATTCAAAGGCACTTGAATCACCCTGCAGAGCACACACTGAGGTCAAGCACAAGCACCAAGGACTTTCCCCTAGACAACTTTGAGGAAGCCAGGCAGGTTCTTCTCTTGGCAAGAGAAGAATACTGTGTTCCTTGGTATTAAAGAGCCGTCTAAGGGAAACTCTGACCTGAACCAGAGTTCTGAGCATAGGATGTCATGCTGGGGAAAGACCATTTTTAGGTATAGTGCCATTTACTTCCCATGAAATTTTATATACACTCTTCACTTCAAGAGAGAAATTTTGAAGCATTACTGTTTTGAGACCAATGAATACACTTTTCAGACATGTATTATGAGCATTTCTTATTTATTAGCAAGTCTTCACAAAAGGGGAGGGATTAAGTTTTCTATTTATGGAGACAGAGGACACAAAGGCTGAGTGATTTCCAAGGGTTACAGGTGAATCAGTGGCAGGGACAGAACAAGGTGCCCTGACTCAGAGGCACCTGCTGTCAGCACAAGGCTATGCCACCCAGCTGTTGCACTCCCTGAAGCCAGACTTAAGTCATCCTCTCCTCATGACACCAGTCAATTCCCAGTCAGTGAGTGCCTGTCAGGAATTCTTCAAAACACCAAGAAGAATGATGGATTTTAAGAACCAATTATACCCAACAGAAGATAACCCCAAGGAAAGGAGGTCTGAGGCACACAGAGGAAAGCACATCCCAACCTGTGGCACACAGACACTATCTGAACAGATACCTCCAAGACATGTTTCACATCATCCTTCCCTTCCCTACATGCTCACAGAACTCTCCTTTGCAGGGTGAGAGCAATTGCTTACACACAAGAGGTGTTTCTGTATCCTCAGCTCCCAGTAATGCAGGTGAGCAGCTGGTAACATGGAGGAAGAGGCAGCACTGCATTTTTCCTGCCAGTCATCTGTAACAACTCCACACACCACCGTGTGGGAAATCCCAAAAGCTTTCTGATACAAACAGGGTTTATATCACACAAGCAAAAAGAATGCTTCAAAAGAGGGGGACAAGCTTCAGGAAGGATCTGCAGCAGAGCAAAGATCCCAACTAGAAGACAGACCAGTCACCGATCAGTTAGTTCCTCCGCATCACTCTACAGTTATACCAAGTCTCCCAAAGCAGCATTATCAGTACAGATAGAAACTCAGACAACAAAGTTAAAGCATGCTGCTGCAGCACACAGCACTCACCTTGCTGCCAATATCTTCTCGCTTGTTCCCAGGCTTGCTTCTCCTCAGCTTAATGGAAGGGGAGCGAAGCAGATTTTTGATCCGACTTGTTATCGTAGACCCTTCGACTGACATCATCTCCAGGTGCCACGGAGGTGTTCACCCCACACACAGGCTGTGCCTGGGGAACGAGCCCAGGACTGAGGCAGAAACACCGATGTGCTCAGCTTGGCTCCCACGCATTCACATATCTCTCAGCAATTCTGCTCAGGAACTCCACTCCTGTTACACTGCAAAGCTATTCACAGAGGCTGGCAGACTTTCCTTTTGCAGATTCCAGAGGATCAAATCAGCAGCAATCTAAACTGAAAGATGCACCGTGAGTCAATATGATATTCACAGTAAATTGAATTCAAGCCTCATTCTTCGCAAGAAATACAAATGCAAGCGCTTACAGGGACGGAGGCAGCATTACTATTTTCAGAGGCTTCCACACAAATTATCATTCATTTAGTATCAATCAACACATCTACACCAATTCCCAAATCAAAAATTTAGATTTTGCACTTCAATATCATCTTATGACAAAGACAAAAATTCCCACCTTTAGCTTTAACTCCATACACATCCATTCCACCTTATGCTTCACAGCCTGGGAAGCACAATGCTGTACTTGACTATTAAACGCCGAGTCGCAGAAAAACCCCGAGAATACACACGGGGGAGTTTTTAACTCTCACAAATCGATCTCTGTTTTAAGTCCACACAATTACATAGTGTGTGATACCAGATAATAAAGGCATTTGATGTTTCCACGTCCCCCCACCCCTATTTATAAAGTGAATCAAGGAGGCACTATAGCTGCTGCCAAGGATTAGAGACCCCCGGCCAACACCTTCACCTTTCCCAAAGTAGCCGGTGGTGGCCGGAAGGAAGAGTGATGCAGTCAGAGCCTGCAGTGAATTATCCTCCCGGCTTCTGTGCGGAATGGGGGGCGGGGGGAAGAAAGAGAGAGACGGAGAGAAGGGGAGACAGAAGAGAGGAAGAGAGAAACGTCCAAGCCAGCACAGCCGGCAGCCTCCTCCCTGCGNACGGGCGGCGCTGGCGGAGGGATCGCGGCGCGGCGGCCGTGCCTGGGCTGTGTGGGGAACCTGTGTCGGACTGCGCCGGGGAGGCCGCCGGCGCTGGTCGAGCTCCGGCACGCTCTAATGGGGATCCAAGGGTGCGTCTGCCACGCAAGAGCCAAGTGAGACCCGGGGGAAGGTCAGAGGCACGTTAGAGGCCCGTTCTGCCGTGCCCGCCGCCCCTCAGGACCCATGGCTGCGCCCTCCGTCCCCACCATGCCCTGTCACCCTGTCCATCTTTTCCTGGCTGAACCTGTTACTGTAGTGTCTCTGGCAAAATGGAACGTGGGTTTGGCTTAACTTCCAAACTTAATATGGTAGTTCTCGTAAAAAAAAATTTATTCCCAAAAATAACCAAACTACACTTGCCAAGAACAGCTAAGCAAATACGGAGGATCCCCTGAACAGTGACACCAGAAATTTGGAAAATTGGCCCATACATAATACAAGAGGTAGGACAACAGCAGATGTCACGTTTTGTCCTACAGCCTTGGAGTATCTTTCTGGCTCCCTGTTGCCTACTGTGGGTGACCTGCTCCCTTTCCTGTCTTTGGTGACTGTCCTGTCTTCAGTGACTAACTCAAACCCAGACTCATTCATGGCAATTGAAGCTCATCCTTCAAAAAATACAGACCGTGAAAATTTGCTGAAGTTCAGGCAGAGATTTCCAATGACAAATGATCCACACCGAGTTATGGTCTTCCCCATGGTAGCCAGCACACTGCCAGCAACACAGCTTGTGGCTGTGTGAACCTGCACCACCGGAATTTCAGGAAAAGTTTGTTTGCATTCCAGGTGGGATTCTGAGCAGGCACAAGGGTTTGCAGGACTAGGATCTTAAGGTTTATCTGGTCAGAAACTGCATAAATTGATGAAAACACCCGTAGGGCATGCTTCTAATCTCTATCAGTAACTTGCAGGAAGTGAATTTAAAATGTCAGTGTCTAACCTTTGATGGCTTTTGTTTTGATACACGTGCCAGAGACAAATCCATGCTTGTTGCTGCGTCAAAATGTCATAAGGTTCTGGGAACTATGGCTTTTTGAAAGACAGCAAATTCTGTGGGATTTACACTAAAATTGCAAGAGTTGGTAACATTGCAATTGTGTTTAAAATGGAAGTAATTGACATCCATGGAGCTAAGAGTGTATCTATAGAGTCATGGAAGCATATGGGTGTCTTAGCTTTCAGCCCCAGACATTGTCTACAACCTGAGAGGTGGCACATAAGAAAAGGATTCTTTTAGAAAATGTGAATATTGTCCATTCCCACCAAACATCTTGTCCTATTGCTCAACAATAGTGTCTTTATGCTAAGGGTGAGGAGAAACTCATGAAGGAAACCAGGCCTGCTGTTGCAGCAAAAATAAAATCCCTCTTCTAGCAAGATTTACACATATGGTTAGCTTAATCCAGGCTATCAGTTCTAGTGAGTGGAACTACTCACAGGGGATATGGAGTTTGAAAAGAGCACCAGCCTTTACAGGACTGGGACCTGGCACTGCACAGGAAAAGTAATGTAGTCAATAGTTCTTAAATTTCTGCTGTTCAACACTAAAACATCAGAGTCATCACATTTGGGAGAAACATGCATACATTTGAAAGAGCTGAGGGATGTCTTTGAAAACAAGGGACAGCTGAGATGTATGCCTGGGAGACGCTGTTTAAATTCAAGTGGAATTGTTCCTCTTTTGTTGGAAGCTGAGCATAGCATAATGTGATTTGTGATTACAATTCTTTGTGTCTGTGAAGCGACTGAAGAGACAGGCTAACTCTGAAACATCACTGGACTTCTAAATTCACTGAAAAGGAACTGGGACAGGGAATGGATGTTTCTGATTTTCAGACTAAAGCATACTACCTTCCTAGTTATTTTCAAGCAGCATGAAATGTCACAGTTTCTTCAGTTTACTCTAAAGAGAAAGATCTTGCTAGTGGTTTTTAAAGAAATTTTTTCTATGGTTTTATTAATAAAAACATTTGCTCTTTTTTTCTTTGATCTCAATAATACAAAAGGGAAACAGGCAGGAAACACCAGTTTCCTCTAGGTTTTGCAGTACAAGTCCTACCACACACCTGTTTCATTGTTAGAGGTATACAATTTTCCTATTGTAATATCAAATTTATGAAAGGTTGTGAAAGTGAAAAACCCTTGCACTGACTCTACAACCACCAGAGCTTTAGCTGGAGTGAAACCAGAGCAGATGATGCTGTCCTGCGTGGCTTCTGTTCTCCCAGCACTATGCTCCAAGAAACACCAACCCACTTGGAATGGAGAAGCTGCTTTTCATCCAGTGGCATGACTAGAAGCGATTGGTAGACCTGCTGCTCCATGACAAGCTTCCTGATGTTGCTCTTGCTCATGGTGTCCAAATTAAGCTTTCCTATGGCAGCAGTCAAGCTGGTAATCTGCTGGCCAGTCCTTGTGTCAAAGCTCATTAAAGGTGCATGTGTGGCTTGTGCTGGGGCAAGTGCTTCACTCTGTGCTCACTCACCCCAGTGCTTGCTGCTGTTCCTTTTGTTGAGCCATTATTGCCTCCTCACCATTGCCAGAAATTACCTTTATTTCTGAACAAGGCTTGTGTTTTTACAGTATGCTCCTGTAGGGCCCATCTCCACAGTTCAGTGCCTTGACTGAGATCAGTTAATGATAGCCTAAAGCAGCAGGACTTTCAGCTTCACTCTAGAGTCATGAATTCTTCTTTGACAGAAAGGATAATGTATCATGAATAAATTATGTCATTTATCTTTGACGTTTCCAGCATTTGCTCTTGAATTATGTGTTCTCAAAGAAGCCTTTCTGAGAGATGCCTTAAATAATGAAAGAACAGATGCCTCAACAAATTAAATGCCATCTTTTTAAGCACTAGGTAATGAAGTATCTGAAAATGTTTTTCTCTGTTGCAGAAATCCTCTGTGCTTTTCTAAGAAGAAGCATTTTGCAATAGTTCTGTAATCCTGTAGGGCTCTGAGCAAAAGGAACATCTTGGATGTGATTTTAAAAAAAAAAACAGTTACTTTCCTAGCTAAGAATATGGTGATAAAATAAGAGCATATAAAAGAAGACACAAAGCAACAGAGCAGAAGTGCTACATGAGCCCTCTCAGTGTGATATTAAACCTTTCCTTGAACTTGTTCTCCTTACAAAGCTCTTCTCACTACCTGTGGCCAGGCAGGGAACATGGGGTGAGTCTGCAGGCAGAGAGCAGATGTAGTCCCATGACTGGATACACTTTCCAAACTCTGTGTGATGGGGCTGCAAGGTGCTCTGTGCCTCTGAAACCCTGGTACCATGTCGCAGCCAAGGCCCTGGGTGGTAGCTTGCTCAGCTTGGGGTTTTGCCATTTTAAATTTGTTTTCTTTATCAGAGAAACAGATCTGAGAAAGGATTTTGTTTTTTCAGACACCAGTGTGCTGGAGCTGACCTGCTCTCTGGTACTAGGGGGAGCTGTGGCAAACTGGAAGCTGTGGCAGCCAGCATGATCAATTGAGGCCAGCTCAGTGACCAGGTGAGTTAGTCAGGGAGCAGCATCACACTCATGCGGATTCATAGCTCCCACACAGCTTAACAGATGGTTGATCACCTTCACGTGTACCTGCAGAAATAGTGGGGACAGACATTTTACTTCACACCCTCACTGCTATGTTCCTGAGCAGCTTTCAGGCCAAGTGAAGAGCAGAGAACATATTTTTCCCACAAGCATTAATCTCTGTGTAAGAAAAGCATTTGGTCTTCTTCTGTAAGAGCTGCCTACCCTCCAACCTCCAAAGGACCATAGTGCTGCTTTCCAGTTAGGATAATGACTGTCATTTCAGCCTCACAGGATGTTGATTCAGCAGGGTCATTATGGCTTTTTCCTCATGTTGACTTCTTGTTAGAGCAGTGAACAACAGGCACTCAGATGTGGAGAGAGGGTGGAGGAGGAAAGATAAACAGCTTTGGTCTAGTCCAGAATAAAAATAACATATATGTACAATATAGGAGAAACTAGACAGGTAAAGTGTAAGAGAAGAAAAGCAGCTACCAGGAAGTATACAGAGGGCATTTCATGTTTAGCTTTTCTCCAACCATGAAAATTACTGTGAACTTAATAATAATTTCACTATTAACCTCTTAATTAAATATGAATTTGCCCTGGCAACAGGCACCAAGAGTTCTTTTCTGGACATACAGAGGTCTCCAAAGCTCAATGTGTCAGGTGATGAAACCCAAGCAGAGTTAGTTGCTTTTGTTGCCTTGTTTGCTGGCAGTGAGCTTTGTCCCTTCCTCTCTCTCATTTATTGCCACAGCTATAAGGGATAAGCAGAATGAGTTTCTGGAAATTGTTTCCAACCATAGCTTAGGCCTTTTTATCAGGCTCCTGATACCTGACTTAAAATGTTTAGAATCCTGCCAGCAGTTACACAGGATCCTTTCCTCATGTGTTCCCGTTGAAAAGTCATGTAGATATCTATGGTTCATAATGTATCCAGGGAGAATATGCTTATATCATAGATCCCATCTGTGCTTTAAAAAAAGAAAAATATACATGCATGAATGCCATTCAGCTGGTTGCTAGGAAATTGTGCTGATAAAGAGAAACCATGGGAAATGCAAACAAAATGTAGTATAGAAAGTCCAGCTGAAGACATAAAGTTACTGCTTAGAAAAGGCTTGTCTCCACTAAGGACTGATAGTTTCTGGAATAAGACAAAATGTATAGAGATGTACTTGTAAATCCCAGGCACAGCTACACTCATTTTTTTTCTGAATTAGAAGAATGTCCCCTAAACTGAAGGAAAAAATTACAAATTCCTTTCAATTTTGACTCTGCTATTGTAACAGTAGGTAAACTAATCTGCTTATGTCTCACTCCTGTATTTCAAGGGATCAGCAAAACCCATGCCCTCAATTAAAACTATTTTTAACATAATTGGCAAAGTGCGCACAAGTGTCCATTCAGCTGTCAAGGCAAGGCCATGTTCTGACTCACCTGGTGCCCGAGGCACATGTGCATCCGGTGCACAGTCAGGTGTGCTTTCAAGCCTGCTGTGGTGTGGCAGATGTGATTGATAAAAAAAAAATCTGTGCTGTGTGACTGAAGCCTGGAGGAATGGCTGCTGGACTTCCCACAGCCACCTTGGGCAGCACAGTGGTGAAGCGGTGCTCAGGAGAGCCTCACCAGCACCTGAGTGCTGCAGGGGCAGACAAGCCTGGCAGGGCACTGCAGGGGCCAGGGGCTCCCTAAGAGCAAGGCCACAGCCCCCACTGCTTCTGTTCCAGCCTCTCCACTAGTACAACACTAGTTGTGTGAGCAGCTATCCTCACTAGCTGTGGCCTGGCCCACACATTTGTGCATTAGCCAACTTGTGGAGGGACATAAGTGATGTTACAGCCCTATTAAATTTCCACCAGAAGCAGGACCTGTCTTTGTTGTCCATTTCTCAGTGGCAGGGGATGAGAATGCTGTGTGGTAGGTGCTGAATGTAAATGTGCTGTGCTTCCTGCTGGCTGTGTGGAGGTTACGAGGGAGGATAAACGTCAAGTACTGAGGAAAACTCAGCTCGGACACTGCCTGGGACGGTGAACTCGCCACCATCACAGCTTTGGCTGGTCAGACAAGCCATGACACGGTACCCAGGCTAATCCACAGGGGTCCTCTCAAGCTTAGATCTAGCAGAGTCTGGCCCCGTTTACACACAGATCAAATGATTTGACAGTCTCAGAAGCCCTCGGTGGGACTGCAGTGTTGCATGAACTCTGTCACTTTTAGACCGTAGTTATCTGGGACCTTAGATGTGGGTAGAGACAAGAGCAGCACCACACAGATAGAAGGATGTCTCCCATTAACTGGACAGGTGCCAGGGCTGGCAGGCACACAGAGATTGGATGTTGGATACTCCTACTTGCAAAGGGAGTCCAGGTCTGAAAACCACATGATAGGAAAGCATTTGACTGAACTGGTACTTAAATAGGGGATGCCAAATCCTTGTTCTTGTTTGTAGGAGTTGTGTTCCATTGTTCTCCCTAATTACTGCTCTTTGGAAATACTTACAACAGGATGAAATTACCATTGAACTCTGTGAGGAGGGATAAAGGAGCAACCCTTAGAGCAATCACTTTATACCTTTCCCAGTTTTGGGCCTATAAACTTTTTCCAGTGAGTGGGGCTTCAGGCATCTACACATTTCATCTTGCTGGCAGTGGGTTTAAGGTGTTTGTGAAAGGTAGACAAGAAGAGCTACTTTCCACAAATGTCTTAAAAATACTTGCAAGGGCTCACTGAGCAGAGGCTGAAAGCACTGCTTGACTGCTCTAAGATCACCCAGAGGCCAGTTCACTGTAGAAGGGTTGGGTTGAGCTATGTTATGTTGGACCAGCTTAGGTTAGAGACAGCTCCTTACTGTTACAGGCACAGAAAGGGATCACAAGATAGGTTTTCCAGCATGTACCTAAACAACTGATTGTCCTTCACTTGTCCTCCCTCTGGCAGTGTAAGCAAGAGCATACAAACTAAGCATCTTCACTCCCAGACTCTTCTACAATGGAAAGCAGGGAGCTGTTATTTTCCAGGTTCTGCTCTCACAGAAGAGGCCTTGCAGCTTTCTATGGGGCTAAACATCAGACATGAACAATGCCACTGCATCACTTGGCTGAAGTCTGCCTGAATGTTCTTATGTGTTTAAGCCAGCTCTGCACAGGCTGCATGGATGGCACTCAGCACAGAAGCTGGCCCTGGCCCAGGGACCTGAAAGCAGGGATGCTTGCAAACCCCTCTCTGCTGAGCTGGTGTTCCCAATGGCCTGCTGTCTAACCTCCCCCCACTCCCCAAGAGAATGTAGGTCACTGTGCACATTGTTTTCCTCTGAGCCTTGACCGTTCCTGTTTTGCCACTTTGTTTGCAATTAGCCCGTACTTTTGTAATTGACCTAAATAAGCCTGTTTGTTTCATTTTCCTCCATCCCATGCCTTATGTTTCCAGAGAGCTGTAATTAATAAGAACGATGCAGCATGAATATCTTCTGCAAGCCCAAAGCGGGCAGTGCCCTGGCTGGAGTTAGTCCTGCTCTTGGTGCTCAGCAGCAAGCTGACAATGTAAACCAGAACTCAGGCAGCTTTGGGTTTTGCCCTGAGAAAAAGACAGCATGATGGATCTTACAGCTTGACTGTGCTGTACGGCCTCCATAGATGCCTTTTATTGTTACTACTGTTAGCAAAATGAAAGAACTAGAGCAAAATTGTAAGTGAGCAAGTAAATAAGAAATCCCTCCAATAACAAGTGATGTCCAAGTGTTATATTGCAAACCATGAAACCCACCCATCTGTATCAGTTTTCACAGCTGCTCACTTTGCTCCCACAATCACACTTAGCACAGTGATGATGTTCTAAATTTCCTCTCATGTCACAACCCTGCCCTCCCCATGATGCCTGAAGTGTGAATGCTGGAAAATCAAATGCAACAGAGCATGGAAGTTATCCCACTAAATCTCTCATGCTGTTGGGCAATACTCAGCTGGACGGGTTTCAGGCACTGCTTTTTGCCTCAGTTTTCTCATCTGTTCTCATGAACTCCTGCTTGGAGAGGAACATCTCATAAATGTTTCCTTTATTTGCACTACTTTTTGCCTCTCACATCCTTAAAAGACAAAAGTAAACACCAAAACAAAACCTTGCAAGAGAGCTTTTCCCAAAACCTCCTGTTGTGTTCCAGACCCTCCCGCAGAGATGTTCTGCTGCTTCCCACTGGGGTGCCCATCTCTGTGTCCCCCTCCTGCTGACAGGGCTGTGTTGGGGTCCATATGTCAGGTTGGCACAGAGGTCAGTACCGAGGCCCATAGGAGTCACAGAGCCTGTGGAGGGCTTAGCACTGTGGTGTCCCTGAACACCAAGCTCCAGCCTCTCACTTCAGAGGCGCTGGAGGAAGGCACAGGGAATGAAATGCAAACTATATGTCATGCTGTTCAGAAACCGAATACCAGAAATGCTGGCACTGCATCTATTTGTAGTTTTCCTGATGTGTTGCCAGTGTACCTAGCAGTGTGCAGTCAATGTCTGTCCCTTTGCTCGTGCTTGGTTCTCTAGAAGAACTCTGAGAGCACTTTAGTAGATGTCAGACACAAAGCACACTCGGTCCCAGGGTAGAGTCTGTCCAGCAAGCTGAGAGATGACATGGAGATAGGCACAACAAGGGCTGTGGCATAAGGTTGTGGAACTGGGGTTTTCCAATAAGCCTTTTGGGTACAAATAAATTTTGTACCCAACTCTAACTTAATTTCCTTGGGAACTAGGGCAACAAATTACCATAAACCCCTTTTAAAATCCCCTCCATTTAACCTCTTGCTCCTCGACACAGACTTTGAGATCCAGGTTTCCCCCTTTCTCTGTAATATACCTTGGCTTGCAAAATTCACCATGCAGAATGAAATCTGAACTTTCCACTCCCCATGGCAACCATAATTCAATTAAACAAGACAAACCTTGGACAGCAGTTGGTCCTTGGACAGGACGTGGTATACTAAATACGATACCAGCAGGAGGAGAGTGAAACACAAAACTCGTGAAATAATCCTGTTAAAAGAGAGTTGGCAAGTGGGTGCCCTTCAGGACAAGGACACACACAAACACACGCTCTCCCCTTTCTTCAGTCCAGCACACTCTACATAGATGACAACAAATAGGAAGGACTGGGATTAATGGCAACTTTTGCATGCTTGCAAGTCTATCTGAAGAGCACCCAAGTGCACATTCAATTTGGATGGATGGATGCATTTGTTCCCTTTGCTAATGTGCAAATACAGGTCTGACTAGGGATGCTTTTCTTAAGAAGTGCCAATGTGGGCAGAAAACAAATGTCAAATACAAGAAAATTGCACACAGCCCATTAGTCATCTGGCAGGACAACTGACTGAGAGGGAAATATAAAAGTATAGCCAGATCACACTCTCACGGAGGTGAAAAAAAGAAAACATGGTGACTAAATACTAAAGTCATAGCAAACCTAAATATTATTCTCAGAATGACTAGAATTAGGAAGGATAGAAGGCAGGGAGCACAGCCTAGAAATGTTGTTCAGGAAGAGGCGCTATCTCCATCCCTTGAGGTTTTTATCTCCATCCCTGGAGTTTTTTCTCCTGGGTGGAGAAAGACCTGACCAGCCTGATTAGATCTCATAACTGCCCCTGCCCTGGACAGGAGGCTGGACTATAGATCTCCAGAGGGCTTTTCCTATGTGAATTTTTCTGTGATCCTATGAGTGCCTGTGATTTGGCATACAGAGAAGGCAACTACTGACATTGCCATGACAACAAACTGGATTTCTGCTGGTGTTGCAGCTTCCTGCAAAGAGAAGAGTGCATGCTTCCTTGAGAGAAATGCTCACAAACCCCCCAAGATTTATAGTACTAGGTTCATTGGAGCTTTTCTTTCAATCTAATGAAAGAATTAATAGGTATCAGCTTGTTGCACAGTTCATTTCTGCTTCTGTTTCAATTTTCTTTTTTTTTTTTTTTTAAGATCGTGAAGAGAAAATTATATGCAATCTTGCAAAAAGAAGATAATTACATCCTCCCCCTTAGGGAGACAACCAAAATGGCTTCAGCAAATACTCCCAGTGCCAGTGGGAGGCAGCCAGTCAGCAGCCAGGGCCAGCTGCATGTGGCTGAGCACAGCCAGCTCAGTGCTGTAAAGCATTTTCCTTCACCATTTGCCCAGTGGTCTTCCTAAATAGAAGCACATGAAGCGAAACGCTTCCAATGTTTTGTTCAAATACTCCAAATGAAATCTCAGCTGCAGCAACCAGGAGTTGAAAACTGGGAGCTGGGCAGATCCGAGGCAGTGGTGCTGCTGTGGCCGCTCACACACCCGGGGGTGGTGCTAGGGCTGTGTGACCTGCGGGGGTGCTGGCCTGCCCGAAGCCCCTGTGGGCTCCTGAGGCTGCAGGCAGAGGATGGGGATGTGCGACTCTGCTACCACAGCTTCTGCCCTGGCAGTGCCCATGGGGGAGCTTGGGGACACGAGAGCACTGGGGCCTGAGGCAAGGCAGCTGCAGCAGCAGCTCTGTGTCCAGCCACACAAGGGCTCTGCTCTCTGCCACGTCCGCCTCGCACCCGGGGGCCAGCAGCACAGAGCACCCTCAGAGGCAGAGGAGTGCTTGGTTTCCTGCATGCTTCCCACTTGCAGTGTCTGCCTCTCAGCCAGAGCCAAGGATCCAGCCCCCTGGGACTCACCTTCAGCCAGGAATAACTTCTGACTTGAGGCAATTTTACTAGGTCACCAATGCCGCTGGCTTTTTCCTTTGGCAGTTATGTTTTTCTTCCTCACTCTATGAAAATCGAGTTTTCTTTCAAACATGAATGTGCCCCTTGTAAGCTGATCTGCAATATAATTATTTTCTCCCTTG
This sequence comes from Hypocryptadius cinnamomeus, assembly GCA_013400635.1. NCBI lineage: Eukaryota > Metazoa > Chordata > Aves > Passeriformes > Zosteropidae > Hypocryptadius > Hypocryptadius cinnamomeus. Next base: position 78,165 of record VYZP01013879.1, read on the forward strand.
CTCAGCAAACTTTGTGAAACTGGACATTTTCCCCATCAAAGCCAGACAATGAGGCCTTGTCTACACTGGAGCACAGTAGTAACAATTCCCACTGTGGCTGCCATCAGTTCAGCTTGCCTGGTGGGAGCCGTTTATTAAATTTTTTTCCTGAAGACTAAGCCTCCCGGTTCAAGTTGATCACCCCACATGTCAAAGCCACAAAACATTTTGTGGGGTGAGATTTTTTTGCCATGGGCACTCAAAAGCTAAGGAAGCAAATTCAAAGCTTTGCAAAAGCACTCACGAGCTGCAAGTCTGCTTGAGCCATTTTTTAAAACCAAGCAGCCATTGTAATCTAGAAGTGCAGACACTGGTTGGGAAGCAGGAGCTAATAATTGTCCTTGCAAAAGGTTTGCCAGCACCTCCTTTTCCTGTCATGGTTTTACAGCCAGTCACCTTAACAGAAGTTAAAACACGACCACATCAGACCTACACCATTTTAAAAGGTATCAAAATAACCAGAGCAGCTGTGTTATCCATCTCTTATGCAGAAACCTTCACACGTGCTTGAAGTTTGCTGAAGCTTGGCCCATCTGAAGTGATCCAGCCCCATAACCTGTCCCCCCATGAGAGGCCACTCCACCACCTCCCACACAGCCCAAACCCAGCCAGCCCTGGCCAAGCCAGCAGCTGCCCCCACCCTGAATCCGAGGGCACATGTGGGGCTCCACCGACCCCCATCCGTCCCCATCCAACCCCACACAGGGCTGCCCAGGCAGGGGGAATTTTCCAGGCCTGCTGCCTTTCCAAGGCTGAGCATACAAGCGTGGCTCCAGCCAGGCCCCAGAGGGACACTAATGGTTGATCAAATTATGTTTTACTCTAGCTACATAACATTTTATAGTAACATCCAGGTCCAGCACGTCTCCAAAATAAGGCACAGCATTAGTTCACACCTTTCCAAAGCTCAGCACTGCCCGTGCCTCCGGCTTAGGCAGGGACAGACAAGGGCCATGGGGGCCAAGGGCTCATGGCCAAGGACAGCGCAGCTTCACCCATGCCAAGCAACAGCTCCTGCAGGAAGAGGCACCTTTAGCTGCTGTTTACACAAACAGTTCCAGCCTTCACTGGATACCAAAAGAAACCAGACACCTTGTCTCCATTGAGGTTTTTCCTTCAGGAGAAAAGAAACTCAGGAAGGAATTCCAGGATCCCTTCAAAAATTTTACTGCTGTTTTAGGACACCTTAGGTTGGAACATGTTTTGTGATTAAAAGAGTATAGCCGGCAAGCCCTCAGCCATGCAGAGGGCAGGGCGAGCCAGAGGGAAGCAGAAGAGGGCAGAGGGATTGGCATGACACTGCTGCTCTTCAGAAGAGAGGACCTAGCACGTGCTTAGCAGTTGACTTGGTGCCAAAAGGCAAGTGTAGCCACAGGCCTGGGCTGGTGCTGGTGTGTGTGTCATGGTAGGCCAGGGAGCAGTGTGGGAAGCAGCAGGGTCTAAGCCCCTTTTCCTTACACAGAGGATGGGGCTCAGAGGTCCTGGCCTGAGCAGGCAGAAGAACTGGTGGAAAGAGGGGAGAAAGAGGAGCACCTGCCGCTCAGGCCAAGAGCAATTTGTGCAGCTCCTGCAAGGGGCTCTGGCACACAGGGCACTGCAAAGACAGCAAGGGATGGGTGGTGCAAGAGCTGGCAGCAGCTTCCCCAGCTGCTTCTGCCAAACTACTGAGTCAGCTCGAGGGCACACCCACCCTTCTCCTCTCACTGCTGCAGGAAATCCCGGACAGGCACTGAAATGGACGCTACAGGGGCACGTGCTGCTGCAACAGCCTTCAGCAGACAGTGGTGTGCTGTTCTAAAAACACCTGTAAGGCTCTTATTGTCCTGCTAATGGGCTTCTTGTTAAACAAAACAGTCAAACTGCTACAAATCAAACAAGTCTTCATCATACTTTCACTCTGCAAGGGGACGTGTTCAGCAGTCATCCCATCCCCATGGCCTGAAAATACACTATACTGTTCCATAAACCAGTGAGCTTGTGTCATGCATTCATCCTCCTTTTTGGTTTTTTATGTAGACTGGGTCGAGTACAATTTCAAAACCAAATTTTGGCCTCTTTTTTTAAGATGATTGGTATTAATACAGTGGTTACTTTACATTTTTTGTCTAAAAATAATCACAGATCACTGGATCTGAAAGTCCAGGGACCAAAGTTCATTTTCCAGATCCAGTGGCACCTCAGAGGCATGAAGAGTTTTATATCCTTGCAGTGCTCAGTAGCCTCAGCTGCTAACTGGAGCCCATTGCTCAGGTAAGCTCTGCAGATCCACATGAGCTTACAGACCTTGCCCAGAGGCTTTGTGCCGTACAGCCCCATGTCCTGGAGAAGCCAGGGAAGAGCTGCACACCCACAGGTTTTGCTGCGGGCAGCCACAGCCCTGCCCCAGCAGGCCTGGGGCTGGGACAGAGCAGGAGGAGCTGGGCAGGCTGTTTCATACAGCTGCTGTCTAAGGAGTTAATCGGTGCTGAAAGCTGCTAAAAATGGCACACAGCTTATGTCTGCATATCTTTTTTTAGCTGCTATTTAATTGCCTGGTTTCAGCCCACGAGGCACAGCACGGGCACTTGCCAGGGGCACCACTCTGCGTCACACAGGGGAATTACAGCTCAGCAGGGACAGGAAAGGAAGTCAAAGGCAGCAGGAAAGCCTTTCTGCTCCTCCTCAGAGCTGGTCCCAGCAGGCTGGCAGAGAGACTGAGCCCTGCTCCTACAGCACAGCAGCCTGCCTGCTCACACCCACGTAGCTGTGACTGCCCCTTGATACACCCCCCATCACATCCACATCTTACACAGGCAGGGATCCTGGTCCCTGGCAGCTACTCCCACGCTGAGAGCTGAGGCAGCTAAGGCAAAATGCTGCCTTCAGGTCCAAGTCTCTCCACTCTACCTTATATTAGGGAGCCAGGGCCAACAGCTGTATCCTCGAGGAACCACAGCCCTGTACGCTGGCAGCCTTACAAAACACGGGGAACCCTTACAAGAGCAAGATGTACCAGGTAAGTGACCACCATTAAAAAAGGACAGGCCTTTGTGCTTTGTGTCACAGCAGCTCTGCTGGCAGCACGGGGGTGCTAAAGAGCAGCCCCAGCAAAACAGGGGACAGAGGGGACATTCCCAAACACACCAGGAGAGGTGAGACACCCCTGGCTGCTGGGCTGGATGCACAATTGGATTAGACAGACACAGCCATAGGTGCCAAAGGCTTCCCTGGCACCAGGATGTGGGATGTGCTCGCGCTGATGAGCGTGCAGGAGGTGGTGGCTGGAAGCCTGGGGCAAAGGGCTCTCCAGCTGCCTGAAACACTGCATGGAAGTCGGTGCTGGCAGCCTGCGAGGCCCAGGCGGCTGGTCAGGAGGACACACTGGGCTTTCCTCCTCATCAGAAAAGACCCAGACAAGTGGAGACTAAACCCTTCTAGGGGTCATTAAGAGAATAGAGACATCTCCAGAAGAGCTCTCACCTGGTCAGATGCCTCCAACTCCCAGGAGACACAAGACAGACAACTACAGTGTGAGCTGAGGCACCACGAACTCCAAATGAACAGGAACAGCCAAGTACACTGTGGTGTAACAATGCCTTCTTGGTGTGTAGCAGCAGTCAAAAGGGCAAAGAGATGAGGCACTGAGCTCAAGTGACAACAAATGGGATTAAAATTCCTCCACTACCATGACCCCAAATGACAATTATTAATTTAGATTCCATTCACTGCCAATTATGGACAAACTGGTCCTGCACGTTTTTGGATTGCATTTACGGACTCAAATCTGGCTGTAGCATCAGTTACTGCACAGGCTCCCTGTAACTCTGTATTGTCAACAGAGTTTATTTGTACCACCATCTGCATCTCCAAGAACACGATGAATATGCTGGAAAACACAGATCCCCTGCACAGATTGTTAGCTTCTATTAGAAAGTTCTTTCCATTGCAAGGCTGACTGGATATACTTCACGCTTATATTTCTTTCTATTCCAAGAAGCAACTTTAGCCCTTAAAATAAGGAGTAATAGGATGAGACCTTGCTGAAGGGTTTAATGAGAAATTTCAGAAAATACATTGACTGTGTCAACCATTTTTATTAATTCATTCCTGTAAGGTCTGATGTTTCTCTTTAAATAAATTCCATGACACGTCTTCTCCAGTCAATTGCTTACCCTCATGTGTAGCTCTTCTCCTCACTGTATTTTCTTTTCTCAGGTCTGTAAGACTAACTTTTCATTTGTAGAAATGTACTACATAATGAAGAAAAAAATACCACCAAAAAAAAAAGGGAAAAAACCCCAAACAAAACCAAACAAACAACAAAAAAAACCCCAACACAAGAAGCCCTCCAACTAACCAACCACCTACCAAACAAAAAACAACCCAAATAAAAGAACCTCCACACACTTTCAAATGTTATCTTCCAATTACTGCATGTGGAAGCCATAGACAGCTACTTGTTATTGGCATTTTATCTATTTCTTTTTAAAAAGTGTCTCTCCTCTGACACTTCACTTAAAGGCAGATCTGTGAACCTGTTCCCATTAGGACAGCCCTTGTGTTCAAATTCTCTAAAGGAAACAGATACAAAGGATCAATCCAGGCTTGGGGTTCTGGTAAGGAATCTAAGCTTTTCTGTGGGCTTCATCTCTCAGCTCTCAGTTTTGTTTCTTTTTGTGCCATGACCAAATGTTAACCCCCTTGGCTTCCTGCTCAGGGTACATCTCGCAGAAAAGGAAGTCCCTTTGGTGCCTTTTCTGCACTCAGCAAGTCAAAATCCCCTCTTACAAGGGATGACATTTCCTGCATACTGCTGAGACTAAAGGGAGAAATCTCTGAGTTGTCTGATCGCTTGAACCAAACCCCGATGTTTGTGCTGCCAAAGCCTGCGCCTCAGAGCATTCATGTTCCACTTGCTCAGGTCCAACGCCACGTGTCACCAACAGCCCACCACCACGTCATTTCTGCTTCCCCTCTCTCCCTGTAACAGACTTTCAGAGCCAGTTTCTAGTTGACCTTGATTGGTTTATTTTAGTTTTACACTTTGTCCCTCACATACAGTTAAGAGTCTTGTACTGTTAGATTTCTACAAAAATATCAATTTTTCAAAAGCAAAAAAGAGGGAAAGATATATTTTAATATATAAAAGGAAAAAAGCTAAATCTGACATTTCATTATATTCTTAAAAACATTCCAGTCTATTTACAGATGTGTAAAAAACCAAAGAAAATCTCCAGGTGTCTTGGTCAAGCAAGAGCGTGCGCCTTGCAGGGGTTTCCTTGTTTCTCCTGTTTCCAGAATCTTCTCATAAAGTGTTATATTCTATGATTATTGCCTCAAATGACAGCATATGTAACTTTTAAAATGTTTGGGAGCTTAAGGGAAGAGCAAAGAGTCAGCATTTAAATTCATAGCAAAATAATGTGCTGCAGATACAAGACAGTGAAACGAGCAAAACCCAAGAGCATTTCAAACATGCTTCATTGGCTGGTAGAACCATCAAAGATCTTCCTCAGAACCACACCAAACGCCACCTTTTACAGCCAGACTGGGGGGCTGTTCTTAGTTAATTTTCTAGTAACATTTAGGGACCAAAAGGTTTTGCTGTCATCTTGACATCATTACATTTTTACTGCAGTAGATTTTTTTTACTGCCCAGTGTCAAACAGTAAATTTACACACAGAAAATTTATACTCCCCGATAATAAACAGAACATCCTCAAAAGTACATTATTTCTTTTAGATCATGTGTGATCGCTTATCATGTTATAGCCTCTCTGTCCCACAGAGAACACACAATTCCATGTGCTAATTAAAACTGGCTGTTTGGAACCATAAAAAAGTGAGGTGCAGGAACAAGGGCTAGTGATTAGGAATTTGAAAGTAATCACAGCACAAGTCTTGCTGCTGTTTCTTGCACAGGAGGAATGAAACCTACTGGAAAAACAAATTACTACAAGTTAAAACAATAAGCAACTTCAGCCTATTGAAAATAGTCAGAACCAGATTCCCAGGTAAATAAACTTGAGTCTGATGTAGTGCTAGTAAAATAATTTAGTTACTCCAGATTTCTACTAGTTTAAAATAAGGTTTAAATCCTTAATGAGAAGAAACATTTGTTTCTACTGGTTTAAAATAAGGTTTAAATCCTTAATGAAAAGAAACATTTGTTTCTACTAGTTTAAAATAAGGTTTAAATTCTTAATGAGAAGCAACATTTGTTTCTACTGGTTTAAAATAAGGTTTAAATCCTTAATGAGAAGCAGCATTTTTTTCTACTAGTTCAAAATAAGGTTAAAATCCCTAATAAGAAGCAACATTTGTTTCTACTGGTTTAAAATAAGGTTAAAATCCTTAATGAGAAGCAGCATTTTTTTCTTCTAGTTTAAAATAAGGTTAAAATCCCTAATAAGAAGCAACATTTGTTTCTACTAGTTTAAAATAAGGTTAAAATCCTCAACAATAAGCAACATTTCTTTCTACTAGTTTAAAATAAGGTTTAAATCCTCAACAATAAGCAACATTTGTTTCTACTAATTTAAAATAAGGTTAAAATCCTTAATGAGAAGCAGCATTTTTTTCTACTAGTTTAAAGTAAGGTTTAAATCCCTAATAAGAAGCAACATTTTTTTCTACTAGTTTAAAATAAGGTTTAAATCCTTAATGAGAAGCAGCATTTTTTTCTACTAGTTTAAAATAAGGTTAAAATCCCTCATAAGAAGCAACATTTGTCTAATTACTTACTGGGACCTTCCTAAGTCCCCTTTCCTAAGGCATTAAGTGACAACTGTAAGACCCTGCAGGACTCTCATGACCAAAACTCTCTTTTCCAAACCACTACCACTAGACTTGTATGAAATATTGGAATAGTAAATATGCAAAAGGCAAAAGAGAGTTGTATGTAACTATTTTAAAACACACAGTTTAGGATGCTCAGATGAAAAATCTTTTTTAAGTAGTCTCTGGAGTAACTTTACACACACTGAGCTTGAAGGGCTTCTCTCCTCTGTGGCATAATATAAATAATAAAAATGCTGAGGAAACACCCAAGGTATGTTCATTCCCTGATGGATCTAACCTAGACACGGATCCAGAAGATGCAGCGTACTGAACAGGGCTATGGTTGTACAAACACTGCTCCCTCACTGTGGAAGAACATCGCTCGCAACACCTGCACAACCTCAGTGCTGGAAGGATGAAATTCCTGGATTACTGCATCACCAAAGATGGGCAATTTGGATGGCAGGGGGTAATCCCAGCTGCTGTTGCTGGAACAGTTAAAACATGGAATTACATTCCGAAACATAAAACAAAATGCACCATCGAAATTCTGTACGATTTTCAATTTTCACGGCAACATTTTTTACCTTTTTGGAACAGTTAAGAAGCCCCCCAAGCGCACCGTAACTTGTATTTACAAACTTGATAGGAAAAGATTGTGTATACTCATTAACAAATCATCTCTCCGAGGCTGAAAACTTCATTTGTCAAGAAAACTATGAAAACAGAAATTGTGTACAAAAATATAAATATCTTTACAGTCTGCAGGCCCCTCACAGTTCAACAGCTGAACAGTGAAGAGCACCTACAGGTTATTGAGTAAGCAGTGGCAGAGAAGAATAAAAAATACATCTTGTGATTCAATACTGCCCTATTTCCCTGGTAATGAGCATTTTTGTTGACTTTTTTGCTATACACAGCTTGTGCAAATGCAGTGAGAAACCTCTGAGTACCTTTCCTGAATTTATAAAGAAATGAAAGGTTTGGAAAGCTATACACATATTTTCATATTTACACTCACATGTACACCTCGCTCACTTATCCCAGGCTACAAGACTCCTGAAAGCATTCTGTGTTTTCACAAAGCAATACTTGGTGTGAACATTCCCAGCCACCACACACATCTTGAAGAATGACAGAAGGAAAGAAAATAGGACCTGGGAAAACACTTCAGCTACTTCAGCAATGTATTTAAAGACGTAGCAATAGGGTGGTCACATTTTCTTTCAACTCTGCAATTTTTCCTTACAGATGCCCTAAGCATCAAAGGGGAAAGTATTTGTGTGGGGGCAGGAGGTGAGAGTGATGACAGTGTTATTAAAGTTAACATACCGTCCTCCTTCTAATTACATTGGGAAATGTGGAAATGTATTTTTCTTCCCCAGCAGTGAGACTTATAAGTGTTTATTAAAATTTTCTGTGCATAAGCTCTTAAAAAGTCTGCTAGAGAACTATCTAGCACCAAAGAAAAAACCTTTTCACTTCAGCCCTCTGCAGTCTCAGATTTCCCTTCTGCTGCTCTAGGTATCAACTTTGAGAGTAATTACAACCTGATTTCTGCATATTTATCATATTCTGCAAATATTAAAACAAGCAAGTATGAACAATGCCATTTCTGCATAGATAATTTGCCTGGTACAAAACCAGATAATCCAATTCTTTTTCCCCCAACAAGACAGCTGCCTCCCTGCTGGGGAGAGAAAAAAAATCTCTTTCAACAGTCTCAGTTTCTCAGTCCCTCGATAAACTATTCCTGTGAAGAACCCAATTTTGGAAGGATACCATGTGCCCAGCAATGGTTATAGATCATCTTTGTTGTCTTGGGAAGCGGAAGGAGAACATCCAGAATACAACAGTGAGGTAAAAGTACATCAACATGCTTAAAGTTTCCTAACACTTACTTGACAATTTGGGGCCTGCCCCTCAGATGAACATAGTACTGATGCTACACAGAAAATGAGTGTTGCAGACAATGGAGGCTGCTGAACAAAGACACTGGCCACACTGCTCTACATCTCTCTTCCAGTCTGATAAAAAACATCTGCACTTATTTGCCTGCTGAACTTGAAGGCAAGGTCCCAGTAGTATTCAACTTCGCAACCACAGGTGCTAATGTGGGCATTACTTTGTTATCCTGTCCTTCTTGAAGAGTGGCAGGTAATGAATTTTTTACCCCACTAGGTGCCAGTTTTGCAACTACAGGTGCCAGTAAGGGCATCACTTTATTACTCTGCCCTTCTGAGTCCACTGGCAGACTTGCCACTTTTAAACCAAGTGGTGCTAGCTTCGGCATGGGCCTCCATGACTTGTCAGCATTACCGGCTTCTGGATTAGTCTTCATCTGCAAAACTGGTGGAGTCACGTTAGCAGCATCTGACAAGGTTGTTACTGTTTTGCCATTCCCACCACTGGTTACAGACAGATTGGAAAGTGGATTCTTCATTTCAGTACCTATCACTATCTTTAAGACATCTGCCTCAGATGAAGGCTCCCCGGAGTTCTTGTCCCCATCACTAAGGTCATCATCTTCCAGGTGCAGCAGGAGGGGGCTTAAAGAGCCACCACCTCCTGGAACTTCAGAAAGGTCCTTAAAACTGCTTCCTCCCAAATGGCCAAACTGGAAGGAAGACCCATCTGCAGCGGAGAGATCGCTGGCTGCTCCCCGATGAGCTTCTGCATCTTTATGGGAGAAATCTGAGCTGAGGGCACCAGGCAGCTCAGACATGGCTGAGGCATCATCGTTCAGCTGCTGGTTGAGGAAGGCGATTTCATTGAGCAGCGAAGTGAGGGTTTCATCGGTGTCATCGCCCTCCTCAATGCTGCTCAGTATCTCACTTGTATCCAGGTCTGCTTCCTCCATTGCCGATGCTACTTTCCTCAATTCCATTTCTATCCTGGAATCTTTGATCTGCAGCTTGCGGAATGACAATTCTTTGGATTTTAATCTTTCCCCGCCAGAATCACCATCTTTCCTCCTGGTTTGGCTTCCTAGAAACTCACCAATGCAGAGCTTTTTGCTGAAGGACTCTGGAGGTTCCTTTGTACATGATACGTTCCAGAGTTGTGGAAGGACATCCTTATTTTCAAAGAAAACTTTCTTTGGACCTGTGGTATTTCCCCCATCTCCGCCACTGCCTCCCAGACATGGTTTGGCTTTTTCTTCTGAAAGGATGTTGTCACTATTCATAGTCTCAAGGGGTGCTACAGCCAAGGATTCCTCAGAAGCTGGAGTACCTGCAGCTGCTGCTGCATTAGAATTTTTGTTTCGGTTCAGGTTTAGGTTCATGCCTGCTTCAGCAGCCAGTGATGTTACATTAACAATCTTTGGCATCATGAATGAATCTTCGCTTTCTGCAAAACCACACAAAGCAGCATCCATTAGGGTATGTGTTAACTGCAAGGTAATTCCTAAGTAAGTATAATCAGCTCACTTTCAGGTCTTCCTCAAGCAAACTGCAATTTAGACTGCTTACACAGCTCTGGTCAACTGAAGCTTTACACACCAATAACTTAATTTTCAACTTGTAGAACAAGAGCAAGCTCCAGTGCAACCAAGTGCAATGCTTACAGTTCAGATGGTGATGCACAAGGCAGACAAAATGAGAATTTTTCCTCTTACTGTTTTTTTATGCTTTATTTTTATGATCACATCTTGCAGTTATGGTTTTGTGCACTACAGAGACATTCCAGGGATGAAATGATTACCTATTTTCTGCCTCCTAGCTGTTCCCTGTTAATAGCACTCAGATTTTCCCAGCCCTAAATCTGAAGTGAACTTTCCTTTTTCCTTATGACCAAACGACTACAAGGAAGCAGAAAGTGAGTGGCTTGCGTTCAGCACAACAGATGGCAAGCAGAACCCTGCTGGCAGGAACCACCCCACACCTAGATCCAATGTACAGCATGAGGTCCTGAAAAACAGCCCTCCCATGAGCAGCAGAGCTGGCAGGGATGGGAAGGGGCTGTGCCACAGTAAGAGTCTGGATGTTACAGGCAAAGATTTTCAGCAGCCCCACCATCACTCTGAACTGAAGCTTCCCCAGGAGGATGCATTACACCACAGACACATCCCAGTATCTACTTACCCTGACTTTCCTGAGGGCAAGCAGGCTCAGTGAGATGAAGGAAAGTTAAAAAAGCTCTAATCCATAATTTCCTAGTAAACTGTTCAAAACATTTAATCATGATTTTCTTTGAATACCCAGAAAATAACACCTACGATTACTCCCTAGTGAGAAAACAATTTACCCTCAGCTTTGCAAGGATGATGTTCCCTACATGCAAGCACAAAGATCCATGAAAAACAAAGAGCATACCTGAGTGGGGTGGTGTAGCTGATACCACTGTTGAGGGCGCTGGATTCCCAGCAACAGCTGACAGTGTAATAGGAATGGTAGAGTTAGTAAGGATTCCTTTTACTTGGACAGGAACTGTTGATCCTGGCAGTTGAATCATCACAGAAGTAACACCTTACCCAAGAAAAGTGAAACAGGGGATGAAGTGGAAACAAAAGCCTTTCAGATACTCAGATACTCCTGGAAAACAGGAGCAGTGCACTTCAAGGCAAGACTTCAATAACATCTTAGAGTAGTAAAAACAGAAATGCAGAGTGGTTATGTGATTAGGAATTCTTCCCTGTTTCCCTAATTTCTGAATAGCAATATTTTAACACATTTTACTAACCTGTTGATAAACTGACAGTTTGAGTTAATGACATCTAATCTCTCTTATCAGAGTCAAGTTCTACCTCAGCCAAGTTGTAAAAACATCCGAAATATTAAAGCAAAATTTAGTAACTTCATAAACTGCTCTGCAGATCTATGAACAGCACTACACTGATTACCATCATCCCATGTGATCCTACCTGGCTGTGTTGTCATGGTAGTACCAACCCCTCGAGGCTTTAATTCAGCCTGCAGCAGCGTGGAAGGAACAGCTGCCACCTGCCCTGGGACCAGGGGGCTCTTCAGTGTAAGCACCTGCCCCTGTGGAGTCATCACTACGCTTGCAGCCGTGAGCGTGAGAGAGGCTGAGGAGTCCTCTGCAAGAAAAGAAGTAAGTAAAACATTCATTTATTTTGGCACATCACCCTGCAAGCCAGCATTAGGTACAGCTCTGGAAGGAGCCATTCTTTTGTTCCTTCCTACATTTATGATGTGAAGGTCTCCACAAATGTTGAAGACTTCTCTACAAATTCCCAGCTACCAACAAAAAAACTCTCCAGTGTCTGACAACTCTGCCATTTAATTTAAGAGCCAACTTCCACCACGTTGAGAGCTAGCAGTTTGAGGAGGGAGGTTTTAAAGAGTCTGTTCTAGCAACCCCGGCATTCTGGGGGTTCAACTTCAGGTTTTGAGTCAGCAGAAAAAGAACCACCTTCAACTCTTAGAAATTACTGCTGGACTGCAGTGAAACTCCCTGAAATTAAAGAACAACTTAGTAAGAATTTATTTCCCATCATTGTGAAACTCTGAAGTCACGTTCACCTGAAGACCTCAGTCGTACTGGTCTCATCCTTACTGAAAGCAAGTGGTTTCCACACCTATCATATGGACATTTCCCGGTCCTATGCACAATTCTGTTTCAGGAGTGAGGCTGCCTGCACAAGCCAGCTGGCATTTTGCCTTCCCACAGGGTGCAGCTTCAAAGGCTGTCTCCCCTTGATGCAGGACATGCACCACTGGTAGCCCACCTGTGGCCCGGACTCCTCTCCTGGCAAGTATCAATGGCTTGCCCCTTCTGTTTGTCATCGCTATCGGGGTTGGCTCTCTGGGGGCAGCAGAGGATCCTTCTTGCTGCGTGCTCGCACTGGAGGCTGCAGCTGATTTCTGTGGCTCAGGTTCTTTCTTCTTTTTTTGTGCTTCTATTGCTTTTTGTTTAGCATAAATATATTCCAGCTTCTTCAGGACAACCTCTTCTGTCTTTCCTACAGAAAAATTATCAGAGAGTCAGCCTACTTTCAAACTCTCTTCCCAAAACTAAAATGCTGAAGATAGAACTAATAATGTGTTAAGATGACATTATTCAATTACTATTAAACAGATAACCACCATCCCCACCAAGTAAATAGTATACTTAACATCAGAGTGAAGCAATTACCTATTTATTCTAATTTTTTTTTTCCCTTCAGAAACATCCACACATTTTAGAATTTATCTGCCACTTTGATAAGCAGAAATTAGCCTGGACAAGCACAGGCTCTTGCTGAACAAGTACTAGTAGAAAACACCCATAGCTATAAAAAAATCCTTCCACATCTCCATATGACTACTGGATAAAATGTTACCTTTACCTGGAATGAAATTTCTTGGACTAATGGACCCTGTTACTCAAATGACATTTGAATGTAAACTCACAAACAGTTTACCATTACCATGAAAATTCTAACCTTGGACAAACACACAGATTTCATAAATAATTTGTTTTCTGCATATACACACAGTTTTATATGATCCAAGTTCAAGTGACTGTACTAGCATGTTTTCTGCTTAGTGTTTATATTCTAACATCATGGTATATCTTTAACTAATTGTCCTGAGACAGGACTTTTTCCTCATAAAATCTGAGGTCTCACTAGGAATGCAAAAGATCAGATAACTACTTTGTGAAGTTATTTGCTTTCATTCTCTGCTCAAAAGGCCTCTCATACATTTCTAGATTACTAGACTTCACTACAACACCTTTTACTTTTTATAAACCAAACACCTTATGTATGCATGAATGGATTCATGTAAATACAAAAGATTTTAAGCATCTTTCATTTCCACTTTACAGGTATTCTGCTGTTTATAGTCCCAGACTGCGAGATTAGAATAGTATTTTGTTTGTTCACACATTTTGACACTGGTGGAAAATGTGTCACAGCTTTCCCACCCTTCCAAATGGGACAGAAAGACACAGTAAGTACAAGATGTAATGTCTAGATGAGCAGCAGCTTATAATCTACTTCATTTTGTTCTGTGTACAGAGCTGACACATTCTAGCCTGTAGGAGCACTGGGTTTTGGGAAAGCAGGACAAGGAGTCATTTGCAAAGCTCTGCAAGGAGTTGGAGGTTTCGGTACTGACCAGAGACAGCTGTGTGTGACTGTGAAGGGCTGAGCAGAAAAGGCATTTCAGGAACCAGTGACAGAAAGAAGTGACACCATCACCATCATCCCACCCTTCCAAAGGAACCCAAACCTGTGGCTCCCAGCACAGAGTGTTCCACACTTCCTTTAGGCATGAAGGAAAACAAAAGCCATTTCTATCAGCATGATGAGCCTATCACTGAGCCAGAGCTTAGCACAACTTTGTTTGGTACCACAAGTCTGAATTTTATGTGAACCAACGACACACCTGGATCACCGATTAGTCCACACATTCTCACTCCTAAAAGCCTTTTCTTTCATCTTTCACTAGTACAGCTAGTTTACATCCAAAACCAGTCTCACCTGAAAGCGTGGATACTTTTCGAATCAGACCATCTCGTTTGCGTGTCAGTAATGTCTTCTGTCCAATAAACTTATCTGCCTGATCTGTCAGTCCTTGGATTTCCTCAAACGCCTAAAATAGCATCAGGGAACTGATTTATAAACCAGTGACACACAAAATAATAATTCTCCTTCCCAAAAACCTTTACAAAATTTATTTTCGAATTTCTGTAATCCTGAGAAAATAGGATTGAGAGAAAGCATGTGAAGCACCATGAGTGCCAGCATTCACTAAATGCTGGTTGAAGAGTGATACACATCTTGTTTGCCCTTCATCCAAAGGTCAGCAATTTTTAAGAAAACCCCCAAACTTTTATCTTCCAGTTTCTAGGTACAGTTGATAAGCATAATTACATATCTACCACTCACGTTTAGTTTCCTGTCATTTACATCTTTATAATTAAGCCTTTAATGTCTGTATAATGCCTAATGGAATGCTATCTTCTCAAGCATTAAAAAAGTAATAGATTTAATGGATTAAAAAATTTCCTTATGTACACAGTAAACCACTAAAGAATTAAGACATAATGCTCCATGATTCACAAAGAATACAAGAGGAGGCCCAATCCAAAAACACATGTTCATGTCATCAATACTATGCTTTTTGGAATACAGATTCTTTCAGGTATTGTTTTGTTCTAGAGAGTCCAGCAGAGATGACAGAAACCCCCTCTACACTGGGACTTACCTGAAGAGTTCATGCTAGCATAATTACTCTGTCCAGATTAAATGATTCTCCTCCTCACTTAAGCTCCAAAATACCTACCTGCTTGAGAATGTAGCATTTGGAGACCTTGGGAAGGTTCAGTAGCCCCAAAACTTTCTTCAACTTGTCAAAGAGACCTCTCATTTCATTACGTCGCCGACGCTCATTTGCCGTGTGTGTCTGGCGGTAATGAGCAAAGGCTTCAGCCTGGGACTTCAGCTTTCTTTTCCAGGTCTGATGCTTCTGCAGGAGGAGCAACCAGATTGACCAGTTTAAGTAAAGAAGGCAATGTAATGGCAGACAATGTTCAAATGCACGTGAGATTTACAGCCTTTCTACAGACACCTGAAGATTCCACGTCATGCTATCCTGCTACTATGTCTTCCTGAAAGTTCAGAATCAGAAGGACACACAGTAAGAAATGAAATGCTGACCAAAGAAGAGACCAACATAATCACATCAACCCTAATGGAAAAAAGCATGAGTCCCTCCAGTTCATAAGCTTTTATTTTTTACAACACAAGGCTACTTAGATAAAATCACAGCATTACAACAAAATCACGTATGAGCCAAGTATTTTTGTTTGAGCCAAGTATTTTTGTTTGCTTGTCAAGAAAGTCTACTAATGAATGAAATAATTACATCAAATATAGGAGACTTGAATCTTTCCCTGGAGTTAAAACTAGTTTGATTTCCATTTTCTTTCATAGGTTCATTATGGGTTGGTGCCCAAGAGACATTGTAAGCCAGAATATTCAAGATGGCATTGACATTTATCACCCCAAACATCCACCCACAAAGAGAATGCAGCCAAGAGCCTCTGGTTTTGAATTTGCTTAAGTTTCTAAAACAACTGCCAGACAATAAGCAAAATTACTGATCTCCACAGATTTAAAAGTTTGTTATGTCATCATTACTCTTCCAGGTTTTGTACAGCTATGCTATTTATTTAATGGGGAAGCAATTAACACAGTTTTTTAGATAATTTTAGGTCTCCTTCAAACCCCAGAGCATCAGCGGAAAGACTCCTCAGATTTAGTGATACTATTTCTGAGCCTGCTGGACTAGGAGGAATCTGAAGATTTGTCTCCTGAAATCTGGCTCTTGAGAGCCATTTTGCTCTCACAGGCAGACTTGAGCACAGTACAGCTGCAACTGCTCCTGTGTTGGCCATGGGTTCCTGTCAAGGGAGGGCCTTACAGCATAAATTCAAGGGCAGAGAGGAGGACACATGGAAAAGGTGAGGCAGACAGAGCATCCTGGACCCCATCCAGGGGTCTCAGGCAAAGGCATACATCCCATCCTGCTCTAATAGCTAAGACATACACCAGGTTCCCACTGCACTCAAAGCCCCACCCCACCACAGAAGGAAGCCCTAGAGCTGACGTCAAGTATATCACAGACAGTCATGGACAGAGAAACTGGCTTCAGAGCCACCCAAAAATACAGCACAAGAGTCTGAAGGAAAGGATTCTGTTATATCTTTAACTTGCCTAAACATATATTCAAACTTCTGTTTTTAGAAATCCTTCATCCAGTGCTGTGCCTCTATAATTCTACACACTGTCTTCTCCAACACATGAACATTTTGCTCATTTATTATTTTAAGTGTGCTGTAAAAATTATTCATGTCAAGAATACAAAACCTAAGCAAACGCCATCATAAATAAAAGGCAGATCTTCCTCCCATAGCTAAAGCTGAATCTGAAACCCACTGATGCCAGCACCAGCCCTTTTGCCTTAAGGAGATTTGGACTGAGCAATTCCCCCCCAGCACATTTGGTTTCTTGCATTTAATCACAAGTATCTGCAAGGCAGATGAATCATATTAAGAGCTGCATGTGAGATGAAAGTTTATCTTTAAAATGGAGGTGTGATACTAAAAGGAAAGAGGAGAGCAAACATATACCTTTGAATGTTTTTCTGATAATGTTTCATCCGAAGAATTAGGAGGATGGTATCTGGAAGAAAGGTAAAAAGTTTTTCCCAATGCTACTCATCTCATACATGCTATCCTCATTAACTACATTCCAACAGTCTAGAATTGCTCATTTTTATGCCTTGAAATTAACTTTTCTTGTGTAACTGCATAAAAGCAGGATACTCTTGAGTTTTCTCAAGAAAGTGAACTCTTATCTCCAATGCCATCATCCTGGAAATAACTGAGCTGTTCTGAAAGCTGTGAAATTATCTCAGAGTGCAAAAGACAACTATTTCACTATATGCCAAAAAGAATAAATTCAGCTTGTGACTGCATAAAGTATCTTTTTAAATTATGTTTTGGTTCTGTTTTTAATAAACATGGATTTAATATAGATGGCAGAGCAATCCCTCCCCCACCAAGAACCACCAATCAAAATCCTCACACTTATTACTATCCTAATATATAATAACAGCAGCTTCCTCATATCTCAGGAGCTGCAACAAAACAAAGAAAACACACATTCAAAAATTATTTTTTACAAAACATGACATCTGTTTTTCTCTCTCACTGAAAGACCTTCAAAATTTAAAGCAAAGTCACCACCTAAGGATAAAAGTTAAGCTGTTATCCTTAAAGAGGAGGAAAAAATAGGTAACTATCTGGTAGACATATAATAGCACCAAACAGTTTTTTCAAAGTTTCTAAAAAAAAATCTTCAAACAAAAAGAATGATAGATGCAACGTTCCCCATTCTTTTGTTTGATGCAACTGAGAAACAGCCACGACTATTATTACATTCCTCAAGGAAGCCATATTTTTATTTTGCCTTTGTCATTATAAATGCAAAGGCAGCAACAGTAACAAAAACAAATCAACCAAAAAAATTAAGCCAAGCTATCCAACCATGGCAGACTGTACGTCAATAAGAAAATACTTTCTTTGCTGGGGCAATGGTCCCAAAGACAAATCTTTCATTTACAGTGTCAGGGATTAACCTAATGACTGCTCCTGCCCAGAAGTCCACCAGCAAGAATAAACAAAGCTTACAAAACCACATGTAAAACAAAGACGACCCTGCTAATTTTCAGTTTGCAGGAAGGGAGGCTATTCACTCAGTAATTTTACATTACAAGATACATCCCCATAAATGAATCAATCAGAGGGGAAAAAGAAAAAGGCTGAGACACCTCGATACTACTCTTAGTGCTGCCAGCACCATCCTCACAGACACTGGGAAGCACCAGTGCTGAGGAAGGCACGGCAGAAGCCTTGCTTTATCTTGTCATCACATTACACCTGTTGTTTAATGGGATCACTCGACGCCAGCCCAGCAGCAGGATACACAGGGGGTACACAGGTGCTCTCCAGGGGTGCTTACTTCGGGTCGGAGGGTTCGATATGAGCAGCTGTGGCCTTCAGACGGGCAATGTTAATCTTCTCTGAAAGCTCCTCCACGGTCTCAATGTCCACCTGCTCGTCATCCTCTCTGTATTCACACGCATCCTGGAACAGGTTTTGTTTTGGTTTTTTAAAACGAGTATCTACTCAGCAATAGCGCTCAGGCCAAAACAGTTTCACTTCAGTCTCAAATGAGATTACATTACAACATTTAGAACCATCGAGGAATCAACATCTCCAGCTACACTGGCCAGTAAACAGTGCTAAGCAGGGGGTTACTTTAACTGTCACCTCCAGGAATTCTTCCCACTAGCAACTCTGTAAAATGCATTTTGGTAAGGGCAGAACCCATCTCTGTCCTTAATGCTCCTATTACGGCTGAGACAAAAGCTTTCACAAGGCAGAATTTTCCTGCCTCCATTTTCAAGTAAGATTAAACTGCCTTTACAACCTAATACCGTAGACTCTTGCTAATTGACTTTTTTTACAGAATTTGAAATAATTATCACCTTAGTAATGGTCTCTCATACCTAAGACAGCAAAAGTCACAATGTCATACAGTCAGGCTTCTTTGGATCACATAGTAAACTGCTTACATGATGAAGATAAGATTTTGGCTCTTTCCAAAATGCTGCCAAAATGCTGCCCAATCATTTTACATATTTATTATACTCTGAAGAGTATGTTTTCTCCATGCTTGTCTGATCAAGAAAACTTTCTATTTTGTGAAGAGAGAGATAAGGAACAACTGCAGTTCTGTAGCAACAAAAAGAGTTAAATATCAATATCAATCTTGTGGCCATCTGTAAGGCCAGGTGATACCCCTCTCCCAAGAAAACATGCCTATTCAACCAGTTGTTTTGTATTACAGTTTTTAATGAAGTTTTTTACATTATAATCTTTGGTCTGATTGTAATGAAGAGCAAAGAACTCTTTCTCCTTAAGCAAGAAAACATAATTACACTTCCATTCTCTACTCTATTTCACCCAGTTCCCTGAACTACCCTGACTAAACAAAAACTATTCAAAGAAAGATAGTATTTAAATAACAGAACTACTGAACAGATACTGCCATTATGGTGAAAATACTGCATGTACAAGAGGTAGTGGCAACACTGATCTACTTCATCATGCAAAGAGCACTTCACATTCTTGCCTGCTCTTCTGGATCATTCATAAATCCATCTTGATGCTGAAAGCCTTCTGATACTTTCTCTAAGCTTTTCCACTTTATACAAGTACCGTTCCTGTGACTCTCACGTGCAAGAGATGCATACTGGTTTTGTTCAGTGGGCATGACTACCCTGTCTTAACTGCATTTGGGCATCATGACATTGCAGGAAACATGGTCAGGCAGAGTAGTTCAAAAAAGATGCTACAATCCAGAGAGAAAGAGGAAAAGCACCCCAGGAAATTAGTTTACCACAGAAACACTGCTGTCATAAAGTTTTCCAGTGCTAGTAAGTTATACTGGACTAATCAAAGGGTTGACAGCTATTTTCCAGGCTAGAGCTGCTCTAGAATTGCAACAGTCTGTATACTATCATATTAGAAAAATGGTATTCAAAATCCAGTATGTGGTATCTTTTTCATGAAAGATGGACAGAAAAACCCCAGAAGTAGAAAATTCCGTTGCCCACCAAGAACTTACACATTCTGAATGTGGACATATGAAAACCAGAAGTAATTAATTTTTTCATTCTTACATCTAGCAACAAAGGCAAAAATGCTTCTGGTTCGTAGATCTTTCCTCTCTACCCCTGAATTCCTAGCAACAGGAAAATATCACAGTCATGAAGATCACCAGAAGTAAGTAGTTCTGACATTAAGAACAGCTATTCCTATAGAAGTACTGCCCACCTGCCACAGGCTGAACCTTATCCATAGCCCAGCATGATTCTTGAAGATGCTTGTGTAAGCCCTACCTTTCTAGCATCACTCAATCCATACTACTTTCAGTGTTTCCAAACGACTTCCTGTAATTACATAAATTCTAAATGCCTTTGAGTAAGGATGAAATACCTCACGGAATGAAGACACCAGAGGAGCAATACCACCCTACAACAGAGTTCTGAAGTTGTTATGGAAATTACAGCATTTCTCCCTCTCTTCATTTTGATGTTTCTAAGCCCTCTCCTCTGATTTTTGTCTGTTCCAGGCAGCCTAAACCTCTACTGCTGATACTAAAGAGCACATTGCCTGATGGTAGAGGATCCTCAGCAACAGTGCTGAGGGAGGAGGTTACACGACAGTGGATGTCATTACATATTACCCAAGTAAATGTGAAATTTCTAGAGCTGCCTTCTATGCTACAATGCCTGCAGGTTTCACACATGCTCTGAACTAAAAACTGACAACACACAAGAGATTGTTAGAATATATATTGTCTGCAAAATCTATCACTTGCACTTTGTATTAAGCTCACAACTTTATAATAATTGATAACAGTCCTTATAATTTCAATGTTTGGCTCAGAAAAATAATGACTGAAAAACACTTTTAAACAACACTTACAATGCAGTATTTTGCCAGACATAGAAGCTGTTTTTAGAGTAGCAAGGTGAACTGTGGGACTCTTATCTGTAGCATTGTAACACCAGAACAACCCCTGGCATGGTCTTGGCTTATGCCAAGGACTTGTGAACAATTAGGAGCCACAGCCTGTGACTTAGCCCAGGCCAAGCAGCCCTTCTCAGCAGGTACCCCATGTGCAGTCACCATGCCTTGGAGATCGAGAGTTTAACATCACCTCCCAAACCATCGCACTTGAATTTGTTCAGACAGCAGGTCCTGATACTCATTAGTCTGCTTCTACAGATATTCCCAGAAAGTTTTATTTGTATCACCAAACCCACAGTCATTAACCATCCTAAGCTTGTCTTGATGCAACTCAGGGTAGGAAATGCAAAAGGGCAAAGACACCATCTCAGGAACCTTCTTGCTGTTGATCAGAGACTAGAATAGTCTCTATGTCAAGAACACAAAGTCAGCACAAGGTAAGAAGGTGATCTGGAGGACACTGATGTGCAAAACTAAGAACAATTAACCAGTGTGGGAAAATGTGCTAAAAAATAAACACTAATAGCTACTACAGGTAGGCAGCAATCTTCCTGACTCTCACTGGAGTTCTCTAAGGTTTAAATGGCCATTTGCTGAGCAACTAAAACCAGTCCACATTCTGAACTAATAGAAGAAGAGCTTTCCTAAGTATTTCCACTAAACAAAACTGTTAGTGGACATGCATGTACTCTTTGCTTCTGCTTCTACTAAGTTTCATGAAGCAGATAAACATCCTCCACTAGCCAATTTATATGATCTGACTTCGTCCAGTCTGACAAACAATACCAGTGCAGCCTGTCTTGTAAGCACTATGATGAGAGAAGAGTACATCCCAGTGAAAAATAACAAGTTTAAATCCAAAACTGATTTCTCCATTAGGAACTGACATGCTAACTCAACTTGCCAGCAACAGTAATTAACAAATCCAAATTCCAGACAGATTTTTACAGTCCCCTGAGCTCTCATTCCTCAGCTTTACTGCTCTAGAACCAAAGCCACCTTATTGTATTCAGGTGAGCTTGCAGTGAAGACATACCCTTAGATGGCTTTCCAACCCATATTAGTCAAAACCTGTTCAATATGTTTCTTCCAAAAAAAAATTTCTTATAATCTCTAACATTACTCATTTGCTTCATCATCCTGTGGCAGGATGAAAGAAAACAGTTTTCAAACATCAACCTTGATAAAAGACTACTCTGTGACCTAGACACTTACTGGTTTACCAACAAATTCCTAAGACTACCATGACAGGGAAGTTTATCTGGCATCAGGAATGTATTAACAGTGGTTCTCAAAACTTGATGATAACTCTGCTCAAGTTATTAAAGGATACAGGACGTATGAAACTGCCACCACCCAACTGAAGACAAGGCAGCAACAATTCAGTTTTCCACTTAAAAGAACTTCCAAAAATAACACCTGTATTCAGTTTTTTTACCTTCATGCAGCTGAGATGCTATCATCTTGTCTGAGAACAGTGAACTGGAATATGAACTGATTAGTCAATTTTTCTGGAAGTTTAAGAGATTCTCTAAAAGCCAGAGTTGTTCACTTGGCTATCATGGAATAATAGACTATCCTGAGTTAGAAGAGACCCAAAAGGATCACTGAAGTCCATCTCTTGGCGCTGCACAGCACCATCCCCAAGAATCTTACCATGTGCCTGAAAGCATTGTCCAAACTTTCCTTGAACTCTGTCAGGCTGGTGTTGTGACCCCTTCCCTGGGGAGCCTGTGCCAGTGCCCAGCCACCCTCTGGGTGAAAAACCCTTTCCTAATATGTAACCTAAACCTCCTCCGACCCAAATTCATTCCACTCCCATGGGTTCTGTCACTGGTTACCACAGAAGAGAGATCAGTGCCTGCCCCTCCTTTTCCCCTCGTGAGGATATTGCAGACTGCAATGAGGTCTCCTCCATGCTGAAAGGACCAAATGACCTCAGCCACTCAGTACTCCTCCTCACTCCTGTATGGCTCTTCCTCACTCCTGTAAGGCCCTTCACCACCCTCACAGCCCTCCTTTGGATGCTTTCCAACAGCTTAATGTCCTTTATATATTGTGGCACTCTAAGCTGCACACAGGGCTCAAGGTGAGGTCACCCCAGTGCAGAGCAGAGCAGGACAATCCCCTCCCTTGCCCGGCTGCCATGCTGTGCCTGATGCCCCTCAGGACATGCTCGGCCTTCCTGGCTGCCAGGGCATTGCTGGCTCACATCCAACTTGTCACAGACCAGGACCCCTGGGTCCCTTTCCACGGCACTGCTCTCCAGCCTCTCACTCCCCAGGCTGTTTGTACACCCAGGGTTGTCCCATCTCAGGTGCAGAATCTAGCACTTGCCCTTGTTAAACTTCACATGGCTGGTCTCTCTGCAGGGCCTCTCTACCTTTGAGAGTCAACAGCTCCTCCCAGTTTGTATCTCTGGCAAACTTACACAGCATCCCTTCCAGTCCTGCCTCCAAGTGACTTATGAAGATGCTGAAGAGCACAGGCCTGAGGATGGAGCCCTGCAGAACCCCACTAGTGACCAGTCACCAGTCTGATGTCACCCCATTCACTATCACCCTTCACACCTGACCCATGATCCAGCTGCTGACTCATCACTTGATGTGTTTATCTTGATGAGTGCTGGACATTTTGTCTAGAAGGATCCTGTGAGATAAAGTATCAAAAGCTTTACTGAAATCCAAAAAGATTGAATCAACTGTCACCAGTCAGCTAGGTGGGTAACCTCAGGGACCTCCTAACTCATTCCTCGAGCAGCCTGATATCTGCTCTCCTCATATCCAGGGTTGAAGTCTTGCTGGCACTTTTCCTCCTGTCACCAGAGATCTGAACTCAATTGTTTTGTGGCTGCTGTGGCCAAGACAGCAGCCAATTGCCACTTCATTCACAAGCCTCTGTCACCAAGCAGCAGTTCAAGGAGAGCACCTTTCCTAGCTGGCTCCTGTAGTACCCGTACCAAGAAGTTATTGCCCAGGTGTTCTAGGAATCCTCTAGACCTGTTTGTTCCAAAGAACTCTAGTCTGATTTTCAACTGCAAGAAGATTACATTAACACAAAAGGACTAAAAGAATTCTATCCTGAAGATATAACCATTATCTCTCCTACTTTTAATTTGTCTGTTTTTCAATTCTTCTCCAGTTTAACCTTTCTCTTTTCACTTGCACCTCATTCCAAGAAAAGGCTTAGTTCATATGTCCATTTGACTGATTCATAAAACAACAGCTTCATAATTTTAAGTAACAATGGACTGTTTCTTAAGTCATGTAGTGATATGCAAGAAGTAAAGGAATTACACACTGGATTTCTTTATTTCAATTTTTGGGTCATATTTGATGGGAATTTTATGAGCATTAAAATCTAAATGTATCTTAACTACACTAACCACAAAGTTTTACCCTTTTCTGTGACTTCTGGAGCAATTTGTTTTCTATCAAATAAGGAATAACAGCTCTCACATACTATTTAAATGTATTATTAACTTAAAAAAGGAATTCAAGAATGGATTCAAATACTCCTTCCAAAAATAAATGTTAACTAAGGCTACAAAAACTAAATAGAAGAAAACATCTTAAAATAACAGAAATACTAGACTGGCCACTACATTTTTGGATCATTAAGTCCCATTACAAGTAAGCAAATTATTTGTGTAAATACTGTAGGAAGACAACCTGCAGCAGTTCTATTACAAATTGTTCAATATAACTCCTGTTATCTGAAAAACAGGCAATTTCTACAGGGCCACTACACTGCTACCTAAAAAAAAAAAGCATGCAACTAAGAAACAGAAGATATTTCCACTTGGAAGCCAAATTTACACTTCCTAAAGAAAGTAAGTCCTAAACACAAACATCATACTCTGTCTTTCAAATCCATGGGTTGACATGTTAGTTAGTCAATTAAAAAAAAAAGAAAAAGAAAAAAAAAATCCCTTCATAAATAGCTAAATGCTTACCACTTTTTCAACATCTATTTCCTCTTCACTTGGGAAGTCAGAAGCACCATCCAGCATCTCATCAGCAGAATCATCAGTTTTTTCATCCTCTTCTTCCTCCTCCTCATCTTCCTCTTCATCCTCTTCCATATCATCAGCAGTTATATCAATAGTGGGCATGTAATCCTTTTTGTGTGCCCTCTGTTCTGGTGCTGCCAGGAAGTCACTTTTCTCTGATGTATCGGTTTTGTTATCTCCTTCACTTCTGTTTTCTAGAGGGGGTACAATGCTAGATATTTTGCTCCAAGAACTGTTAACATGTGTTAGAATATCATGGCCTGTTTTCATTTCTTCCACAGAATCACACGCACCTTGTTCTTTGCTGTTACTGCCTTCCTGCCTAGCTATGTTTCCTTTGCCTTCCTCCATATCAACTCCATGCTCTTCTCCTGAAGCATTATCCTGTTCTTTTGCAGAACCGATTTCGGACCTACTTCTTGTTTTCTCTCCTATGTTTTCCACTTCTATAGAGCCCTTATGGAAAGGGGGGAGTACATCTGGCTGTGCAGCATCACCCTGGAATTCTTGTTTGTTCTCAAACAGTTCAGCCTCACTTTGTTCCTCCTTGATCTTCACCTGTATATCTTGCTCTTGTTGACTATGTAACTGCCCAGAACTTGCTCTGTTGTCCTCGTCCATCTGTGTCTGGGCATCTTCTTCTTCCTCTTTTACTGGTTTCTCCTCCCATTCAGCATGTGTTTGTTCTTTCCCATGGTTCTTCAACTGTGCAGCCTCCTGACTGTCAAGACTCTGGGAATGTGCATTATCCAGAGGAGCAACCGCAGACTCATCTGATGACCCACAAACAGAGCTAGCTGAAACTGCCTCCACAACAGTTTCAGAACTGACAGAATCCTCTTTCTCTTCAGAAGCTCCTTTCTCTTCCTCATCATTTGGCTTCTCACTGATGTACGAATGGTCAGACGATATGACATCTGCAGAAACATCATGCTGAGAAGAAAAGCTGTCATCACAAGAACTCTCTAGCACCTTTGAGTTCTTCTCCACTATCTCTAACGTAGTGGAATTTCTATCACCGGTAGGTGTGACTCTGCCAGATGCTGACCCTTCAACAGCATTTGACTGGTTAATCGACAACTCATTTTCTTCTTGTTTCCCATGTGACACTGTGACATCAGACTCTGTAACTTCTGTGTCACCTGCCTTCCCATTCTCCTTCTGCTGAGCAGCACCTGAGTCCTCTTTCTTGCATATTTTCCTGTAATCCTTCTTCATCTGAAGAGATGCAAAATGGTGAAGAATAGAGTTTGGCACGGTCTTCTGTCCTGGGAGCTGAAGTAAAGCAAAACTTCCGGACTGTAAAGGTATGAGGTTAGCAGTGGTGGCTGACAGACCACCTGAGCTGCAGGTTATTTTAGACTCCGAGGCTGTTTGGTTTGTGACATTGCTGATAGCAGAGGAAGAGATCCTCAGAGTCAGAGTGCCTGCCTGTGACACAAAACTTGTTACTGAAGGAAGAAGAGAAGATGCTTGAGTGGCTGGGTTGGATGGGGGGGATAACTTGGGTACTGCAGTTTGTACAGCTGAATTTGCAGCAGGAGAAGTGGAAGACACAGAGGAAGTGGGAGAAACAGGTGACTCAGGAGGCTTGGAAGGTGCAGGCAACCGGATTCCTACAATAGATCCTGTGAGGAAAACAAAACATCAACTGAGACTTTCACAAAGCAGCTTTTTTCTTCCAGTTTTAGTATTTGATGCTGTACTAGAAGCAGACTCCACCCTCAAGGACCATAATGGAATCAGGTGTTTGACCACAAGTTCTCAGTGAAAAAGTTGGTCCTGCATAAAGACATACAAACTTGAATTTTTTTAAGTAACACCACAATGAAACACATGAATTGGCCACTCTAAAACTAACAGACTTAATGTTAAGTTCTAGCTAAGTTCTAGCATTAAGCTTTTTGATCAAAAAAGACATAGCATTGAAAGTCTTGCATTTTACTTGCCCATTTTATATTGATTGGAAAAAGAGGAAATTGAGGTTTTTCAAAGAAAAAAAGAAAGTAAAAAATAGTATTTAATTTTGAAATATTTTTGTTTTTCTCTCGGAAAACGACTTCCAAGGAACAAAAACTACGTCAAAATTACACAGTTATACCACCATCTTTTTTACCTTTATGAACTCTTCTGCAGCATTTCAACACTCCATAAACAAGGAGGAAAAATATTACCAACTGGCAACTAGTTTCTCTTGTTCAGCAAGAGCCTCAAAACAGAAAGAAATTAAACTTGTTGACTGATTCTTTACTACACCTCATGCTCAAACCTCAACTAAAGCTCAGCATTGTTTGCTCTCCTCTCCACAGTTTTATCTACTGTGCTTGCTTCTGCTCTCCCTTCCACCCCAATCTGTCTCCCTCACTTTGAGGTGTGTTTTGAAACACAGAGAACAGAAGAAAAGGTCCTACTACAGAGTAAACCTGCATTTAAAGTACATTTGGGTTAGAATTTACAAATACATACAACAGCATACCCAACCTGCAATTTGTAACTCTTCCAACCCTGTGTCTTCAACTGTGTACTAGAGAAATAGCTGAAAATCACACTTATTTTTCTTCTCACACTCTTAAGGAGGAAAAAAACTGGAAATTTTGTACTGTAGCGTAACATTTCATCTGAATATCTTCTGTACACTAGCCAACCTGGAAACCTAACAAAAACAGAGCAGCACATCCAATGAAACATGGGTAACAGCTCATTCTCTTTAAGAGAATCTCCAACAAGAATTGCTTTTGAATCACCAGGTCAAGTCTTTTAAGTTGTGACAGTACAATGGACATGGCTCCACTGCCACACATACACATAGGTTCTTCTACTTGCTCCCAAATTTTGTTGACTTAGCTATTAACTGCACTTTGAGTATTATACACATGGTATTTAAGTTGCATTGCATCTGAATAATTACACTATGTTCTTCAACTACTCACAGAGAACCAAATTAGACCCTGTTCAATTATTTTCACCAGGTGAGAGCATCACAGAGACATATATCTCATTGCTCATTTCTGAATAAGACACCGGTCAGTCACGGAAAAAGTGCCAGACTTTGTACCTGGATTGCGGAGCATCACTGGCTGCACGCTGGGCTGAGCACCTGCAGTCCGAACCTGCTGCAGGGGAACAAGCTGAATGATCTGCCCATTGGGATGTCTGAACAGGTTCACAGCCCCAGGGCTCCTCAGGGGCTGAAGGACCATCTTCTGCCTCTGTGCCACCTGCGTGTTCAGCGGTCGCAGAGCAGAGGCTGTCTGGTGCACTGGAATCAGCAGCAATCGAGGCCCAACACGTTTGTCTGTTCCAGGAGCTATCTTTGGGGGAGTCTTACTTGCAGCTTGTGGAACAGCATCTTCTGAAATATTTGAACAAGTTACAAAAAAAATCACTTTAAGAGACTGCCTACAAATCAGGCATTATTCTTAATAATAAATACAAGTGAAAATATTTTGGAAACAACTGCATCTCTTTTAAATTTATTTGAAAGCAAGTTTTTCTCTTTTTATCCACAGAATGCATGGAACCAACCAGGTCAGAACAGAACAGTTTTGTGTTTTTTCTGTGTAGCTCCACTGACATTTTTCAACCATGACACAGGACAGTAAGTCCCTACCTAATTCCTGAACTCTGTGCCAACCATGAAATTCTAGCAGTCATAGCTGTGCTATATATTTCTATAGGTCAAGGGATGATGTGAGGCTTCCAGCTCACTTCACAGCAGTCACTGACCAGATAGTCACATTTTTTCCTTTCTCTACCAGTTCAGGCTGGAATACAAAAAGCAACTTAAGAGATGACATTAGGGTGATGAATAGGATTTTTTATCCTGTTTTGGAAAGAGGGGCAAGGCAAGTGAGTCCCTATTTAAACTAAAACCAGATGCAGACTGTATTATAGCTGTGAAAAGAAGCAGAATTAAAAAAAACAAGTGTTTGCAGTAATAACCCAAAGCACCTAAGCATTACCTCTTTTTGGAGGACTTGAATTAACTCCTGATAGTATCACTGGAACAGAGACAGGAGAGGAAGTCAGTGCGGTCACCACAGGCGTAGCTGCTGCAGTTGTTGTCAGTACAACTGTGGAAGTGGATGTTGTGACAACAGCACAAGTAACAGCTGGTGGTGTTACTGCAGGTTTTGGGAATGACGTAGTTGCTACTGCTGCGACAGTCCCTGTTGTTTTTGTTGTGTTCACAGTTGCAGTAGGAGTGGTGGGTGGAGTAGTACAGGTGCTGATTCCAGGTGTTGCAGGCGCAGCTGTAACTGCAATTGCAGGAGGAGAGCAGGGAGGTTCACCAGCTTTTGTCTGGCAAGGAGTGGTCACAGTAGATGCTGCTACACTGGTACTTTCCACAGTAACTGGAGAAGTGGTGGTGGCTGCAGTGACTGCAGAAGTGACTGTGCACAGAGCTGGAGATGGCACTGAAGGAACCACGGGAGCAATAACCGTGATCGGTGTGGGCTTGATACTGAGAAACTGTCGCCCTGAGGCAGCCTGGCGTGTGCTCGCTCCAGGAATCTTCTGCTGTAGAGCTCCTGCTTTGTTTATCACAAACTGGGCAAA
Source organism: Hypocryptadius cinnamomeus (assembly GCA_013400635.1). Lineage (NCBI taxonomy): Eukaryota > Metazoa > Chordata > Aves > Passeriformes > Zosteropidae > Hypocryptadius > Hypocryptadius cinnamomeus. Next base: position 107,593 of record VYZP01013879.1, read on the forward strand.
CACACCACCAGGTGAGGGTCGGGCAGCTGCAAATAAAAACTTGCAGGTCAAAATTTCAATAGAGTTCCTCTTTGCCTTTCATGAGGTCCTACAACTGTAATTTCAGCATGAATGTGAGCCTCCTTTTTCTATGTACCTTGTAAATAAACCAAAACCTTTATGGCAGTCCCGGATATGCCTTACATGTTAGAAAGACCTCTGCCTTATTCCACTACTGTAGCTTTTTACTGCATTTCTTCCCAGATACACAAAAGAATCAGCTTTTGAAGGGTTGTTCTTCATCGTGAAACTATGGAGAATCCTAACAGTGCAGGAAAACAAACATCTAAGTGAAATAATGGGCTCCAACTGTTTTCTAAACATCAAATTCTTTGTGTAACAGCTTGTGTCATCTTTCGTTTTTTACTGCTTCTTGATTTTCATCCCGCTTTTACTGTATTCATTTTACACAGGCACAGGGGAAAGGGATGGGAAGGAAGAGTTTCCGCTTCTAATTACACTGACATTCATGCAACTGCAGACAATATGGAACAAATTTAACCAATGGAACTTAATCACTGTTAGGAAGATGCTTTACCTCATCCCTTACTCTCCAAGGGTACAGAATACTGCATTTACATCACCCAGATGCCTACAGATGAGTACAACAGCACAGAGATTATGGACCAAGACCAACTCAAACACTGCAAGTTATTTATGCATACAGCATTCTTAACCTAGACTATGCCAAAACTGGTACTTTTTACTTAAATCACATACGTTGCAATGACTTCACCCATCAATGAAACACAGCCAGCTCTTTCACACTGCATAAACACACAAAACAACAAGTTTTATTACAGGACAAGAAAAACAACACACCCATTTACACACCAAAGAAAATTTAGGCAGAAAGACTAATAGATAATCAATCAGAAATTAAAGTTTTTCCAGGACACAGGTAACATCCTTTTCCCTTGCAAAGCTTTGGATCTTTAAATAATGTGTGGGATTATGTGGATGGGTACTAGACTTCTCTTTTTAAACTCATGCAAAATGTAATAGTTAAGGGCAACTTCCTCTCTTGCTACACTGGGGTAACCATTTCAGTACCAACTCAGATACACAAGTAACTCATGAATCTTCCAGTTTTGTTGGGTTTTTCTTTAAACTCAAAGTGCTGTCTAAATCCAACCCTGTTTAGCTTGTGAAATCCAATGAGATTAGAGACTGGCGTGGTTATTGGCTGCACACCTGTTGTTCCACTAATCCAGATTTGGACCATCTTGTCTTTCACTGCTGCTTCACACAACTTTGGCGGTCACAAGAATTACGAGGACAACATCAACAGAAAATCTAATCAGTGAAGGACCACGCTATTAGTGGTACTTTACTTATTTGAAGTTAATCTGTGTTTGATGAAAGGCAATTAAAAATTACAGTAACGAAACTCCAAACAAAAATTCCAGTTTATATCTGGAGAGTCTTCATCTACTCTCGTCTCCTGAAAATATGTTCTAGTAGCATTAATAAAACAACTAATAGTCAACATCTGTAATCTTACTCTGAAGTCAAAATAAAACTTTCTGCTTTGAGGAGGTTATTTATTGCAGAGGCATCTTAGGTAGGCAATGCAGCCAAAGGCAGCACGCACCATTGCACAGAAATCAACATTAACGCTGTACACTCACTCTGTACTCCAGCTTCACGCAATTTAAAACACAGTAATAAGTTCCAACCTACCTATCTGTCTCTGTGCTGGGACATGGGTTTTCAGAGTCGTCACAGTGGGGGTTGAAGTACTGCTGGTGGAAGATGTAGTTTTAGGAGCTGATGTTGTGGGCCCCTGGACTGATGGTGTCCCAGAAGCAGGAGTTTTAGCACTGGGTGCTACCTTGGAGATCACATTACTGAGGGCTGCGATATCAAGTACTGTGGGCTGCAGCCTGCCTGTGATATAAGCTGCTAGCCGATTGGCAGGATGTAATGCCCCCATCTGTCCCAAAAGCAGTTTGGCCTGAGGATACCTTTTATCATTAACCTGAAAAAAGGGGAAAAGGGAAACTTTGTGAAAAGAACGCTAATTCACCACTTCTGGAGAAGTGTTTCATTCCGTGGGACTTCTAAATGTCCTTTTCAAAAAAACATTGCAATTCTGAATGGGAATTCCTAATTTCTTCATTGCTCAGGAGAACTTCAAACAACTGTTGTTGTGTCTTTGTAATACAGATTTTAAATGCTGCTCAGACTCTCACATAAAACCGGAGAGTCCAAGAAACATGTGAAATCACTGAAATTAGGTAAGAGTGAAGCTAGCACTTGTTTTTCCTCTCCCATGCTTATGCTGTAGTCCTGAATAAAAAAAGGTTCCCTAATTGAAGGACAATTTTGGATAAAATTCTCAAACCTAATTAAGACCTAGCATCACAAAAGAAAGAATACTGATGACATATACATTGAGACAAAACTTTAAAGAGCTTGTAAAAGCTGCATCAGCTTTTTCCTTCTCCACACTGTTGTCTGATACTGTAATTAAGGTATGATGAGTTCCCTAACTTCAAATTCCAAGCTGTAGCGGTAATGGACTGCACAGGAAAAAAACAGAACATCTTGCTGAATGTCAGGCTTCTGACTGTCCCTAGTGGACAATGGGAAGTTCTGGTAGTGCTGTATTTTGCTTTCACGTTGTTTGATAATACCTTCTAAAAGCCAAATGTATTTAAGACACTAATAAATAAACAGTAGTTTTTATTGATCAACTTTTATTGAAGGGAAGAATTCTCCTCATCTTTTTCTCCCCACTAGCTTCTCTTTCTGAGGGTGTCATATCTGCAAAGTGTCATGAAAACATATTTTACTCTCATTTTCTAATTCATATGATTTTCCTCAAAGTGGTTTTACTATAACTACATATAGCTATGATGGTAGAAAAAGATCTTCAAACTAATCCTGTAGTTCCTACTACTAATTCTTAACATTATGTCAGCAACATAAAACTGCAGGGAAAAGACCCTGTGAATTTAGGATTATGAAGTCTCTTGATGAATAATATATATTCTACAAAGAGGATTCAGTCTGTTAATGAAGATTAACAGTAAGCTGTAGCAAAAAGCAATTTAATGTTTACATTTTCATTTTAAAGTTTTGTCCCAGTGTATACTTCCCCAGAAAATATTATTTCTGTGGACTCATACAATCATTCATTTAGAAGCATTATGTGTCAAATGCACCTTCAGGGGGTTTCACAAAGAATTAAAAAGATCTTGAAAGAGATTCTGCACTTGGGTCAACAAGACCCAAATTGCCAAAAAGACAAGTTAAACCATCAGATTTCAGGATTCCGATCAGATTTCCTGTTATTGAGTAAATCTTGAAAGGGATGAGCTTATGGAGAGGAATGCCACCAGATACCAAGAACTCTTGTCTGGACAGGCAAAAGACATATTAAAGAGTGTTCTCCCCTTCAAGGAGTTCTGGGATAGTACTGGATGAAACTGCATCTAATCTCCCCAGTAAAGGCAGAGAGACCCACCTGAATCAAGCCCGAGGGGCTCGTATTAGCATTGCATTTGTAGACAACCAGCTTTCCTGCAGGAGAAACCCCTGCATAGAAAGGCAAGCCTTTGCCCCCATGCAGCTTCTCCCGCACTTTGTCCACTGGGTCTGCTCGCATGGCCTTTACATTTTCTGAGTTATTGCATGATGCCACTGTGCTATCAGGAGTCTCCATGACAGGGATCTCAGGCTTCTCGTCCTTGTCCTGGTAGGACGGCACTGAAATTTTCACTCTGGAGGAGCAGACAGAAGGATGGTTCTCATCCTGGGCCTTGTATTCCGAAGCCAATTCAATAATGAAGCTACCCACTTTGAGGCACTGTGGCGCGTTACTGTTGGTATGCTGTGATAAGATGGTCAAGATCTTATTGTGATCTTCCTCCGAGTTGCAGTCAGAGATAATCTCGATAAGTTTGGTTGGTTCACCTTGAGTGGTGTGATGAACATAGGAGGTGGAGAGAGAGTCCCCCTCACTACGGGAAGAACACCAGCTTTTCTCTGAGAAAGAATTGAAATAGGTTTCTGCAATACTATGGCATTTTAAGCACCTGGATAGTCAAACAATTTCATTCTGCCCACACCTCCACCCTTAGCTCAGTTCAGCTGCAGGCCAACAGCAAGTAAAATAACTGTTCAAAGTATCACCTTCCCTTGCAGAGTTTCACAAACAAGCAAGAACTCACTGCAAAACTAATGTAATTATTTCTCACGGTTCAATCCCTGCAGCCATACCACGTCACATGTATCCCATTGCATCACAAGCTAAACAAAGCCGGGTTGTTTCAATACATGGGTGAAAATTCTCCAAACACACCAACACAGTAGAAAGCGTCACTGGTTATTCAAGAGGTGGCACTTTTCTCTTGGAAAAGCACCCGTGTCCTACAATGGCATAAGGGGACATGCCACTAGCAGAACTGTCTTTTGCAGAAGATGTGTAAACAGAAGCGTGACCTTTTGTTGTCATCAGAGCTACAATGCCCCTTTTTGCAAAACTAAGGATGTTGATCGCTGTGTCCTGGCCATTTTAATTTCACCTACCAATGCACCAGCATTTTCAACTAATTGTATTATTTTTCCATTCCCATCCTTAAATGTAGCATGCGCTGTTGTATATTTTAAACAGGAAAAAGATCAGCTCAAAAAGGCAGATATGGTTCATTAGTGGGTGACACAATGCCTCTAGTATATGTCTCATTTAAGGCTTGCAACATGATTTGGGCCGCTTCAGACGGAAAGAGAACATGGATGTCTAGCCTATTTCTTCACGAGCTAGAAACTCAAACGCAGTATCACTAACACAGCAAAACTTCAATTTTTCAACTTGAACTAAACAAATTCAACATCAAACAATTCCAAATAAAGCACAGGCGCTTCCTTGTCCCAACCAGTGCTATGTGAAGAACACAAGGATCCCATCCTCCCAGTACTACTTGGATATTTAATTCTTCAGTAACTACAAAGTGATAGTAAAGAAAATAAGTGGGAGAAAAAATACCAGACAAAGCAAAGCCATTCATCTCCATTCCTTTCCAAGTATCTAATCACCTGTCCTGAAGACAAGTCTGCTGTGCAGTTTTATACTTTACTGCTAAACAAGCTACTGGCAGCACTGGTCATTTTACACTTACAGCAGCAGCAAGCACTGAATATTTAGTCTGCTGTATCTTCATGTGCCCTCCTCCAGCTGCTAAGAAAACAGGAAACTGTATGCACGTCAGAAGATTTTTATTAACAACTGTAACAACTCCCCCAGCAAACACACTTCTGTTTCATCAGTAGCTACCTTTTTTAAAGAAATACCACAAAAACATGTAACTACCAAGAAGTGGAATTATACTCCAGACTCAGCTCTTACCTCTTGATGCATCTTTGTCTTTGTCTACCTCACAGGTTGCCTTCTCAGGAGACTGAAGCTCTGGTTCATGCTCCTGCTGGAGGAAGGAAATGCAAGAAAACATTCACCCTACACATCTTACTTCCACACTAAAAATCACAGCATAAAATTAACTAGGTCACCCCAAATCACAGAAATATGCTGTCTTTGACTGTGTTACAGGCTTCATCTTAGAAGAGAGCTACTAACAATGAACATTTAAACCTTACATAATAATGCACTTGTGGCAGATGAGAATCTCCCCAGACAAGAAAATGTAATATCACAATAACAGAGTAAAGTTTACCAGCACTGCAAAGTGATTTAGGCTCCACCTTCCACAGCCCTACCACCACCAAATGCAAATCAAGCCCTCATGTCATGTAGGAGTTTCTGGGGAAAAAATTACTTCACCATTTTCAACATTTCTATATGCCTATTCTATAATGCATACTAGTTACAGTGTGACTTCTTACCTTTATACTACAACTCTGTGAATCACTTTTGTCTTTTTGCTGCTTTTTCTCCTCTCTCCTGTGTTCATAGGCTCGCACCCTTGCACAAGTCATTAAACTTTCAAAGTACATGTAGACAGGATCCTTGTCCTCCTCTCGAACCTAAAAGAGAAAAAAAAGAGACAAAACCCTCTTTTCTCTGTTCTGGATGCACATCAGATTCACAAAACAGCTTTGCTTTCTAAAAAAACTTCAACATAAATGCTTCAATAGTAAGGGTCAAAAGAAAAGTCTAGCATTTAAAGCTAGATCTGCCTTCTCAGTATCATCACATAGCCACCACCAGCTCCCTGAAATTCAAACCCATTCAGATATTCTTCTAAGTGAAGAAACAAATCCTAAGTGTCATGCGTTGTTTAACATTATCTGGTATACATTAAACAGCTACTCTGGTATGTTTGCTCTTCATATATAACTACACTCCACTCTACAGCTGTTTTTCCTCTACTGCTGCTGCTGCTTTTGTCTGATACTAAGGTGAGGGGACACACAAAGCCAGATTCTTAGAACACTGGCAGTGAAACCTCAAGAAAGAACAAAAAAAACCACTCCAGAGCTACAGTGAACACTCTGTGTCTGTATCCCAACATTTTTTGCAAGTAATTCATACTTAGATAGGCTACATTATGTAGCTATTAACTTTTACAAACATTACAGGAGTAAAAATCATTTTGACAAAAATAGCATGTATTACTGTATTTTGAAACTAGGCTATTAATGAATCATAATCACCTTCCACCATCTCCACATTGCTGTAATAAATTCTCAACAGAAGATGGACATAGTAAAGATCTATATATAATCAAGCCACCCTAGTTTATCAACACACCTATAGGCAGTCAGTCCTAGGCTTTCACCTCTAACTTCTCTAAAATTGCCTGGTACAGAGACTTTTGGCAGTATTTGTTTCAATTTTCAGTACAAGGAAAAACATGCATCTTTTTTCTTCTCTTACCACTGGATTGGGTCTAGGAGTGTACATTCTGACTGGTTTTATTCCACTGGAAGATCTGCTTTTACTAGGAAGCCAGACCTCTGGGTTGGGCAGTACCATAGATTTAACTGGTTCAATAACAGATGGTGTTGGGACATAAATTGGCTCTGGATCTACTTCACCTTCCACCCTCACCCACAATGGACAATTCCTAACAGGTTGTTCTGGCTCTGAATCACAGATAGCTGGAAAAAAAAAAAAAAGAAAAAACAAAAATTACTTACAAATAAAACACCATCTAACACAGAGGAAACAGAATGTTTTGTTTGAGTTTGAGGTCTAGCCATGCAGCAATCACTAATCCAAGCTGCCAGAAAATACTTCTGGATGCTTTTCTTGCTTCAAATTCTAGTCAAAAGTGACTGGGATTTGTCTACAAGGAAGAAGAAATTAAAATAAAAATGTTTCTAAACTAATCCTTATTTCTCACTTTTACTGTGAGAGAAGATCTGAAAAACCACTGAAAATTAGTGCCTTCCACTGATGCTGCTTACTGAAAAATCGCAAAACACACCAAAAAAAAAACCCCAGACCTGTGTACTGCAGATATATGGAAGAATTAATTTATTCCAGTAGAACACCAGAGAATACTTTGTGTTAGCTATTGCTAAAAATATTGTTAGGAAGAAACTGAAAATGTAAATTCACAGGCAGTTTCTACCAATTTGGTTTTCTGAGCATACCTTAGGCCAGACCTGAAATTACCACAAATAACTATACTTCCAAGGAAGTCCATGAACTCTACAGCTATATACAGCAACTGAAAATGCAGATCCAGATAGTGACTTGTTTACAGGGAAAGATAACAGCACTGTAACAGTGAACATTACCAACAAGGACAGCAGTAATTATCCCATATCCATCATAGTCCTTAAAGACATTTGGAGAGCTGAACAAGAGTTTAAATCATGAAGAAGAAATTCCAACTATTTGATTCAATAAATAACTACACCGTGCCCAAAATGCTGATCACGTAAGTAAGAATTAGGGGGGGGAAAAGAAAAAAAAATGTTATTTCCTGTAAGTAAGCTGGATTTAGAAATGGCATCACTACTACATCCTAAGAAAAAATGCCCACCAAGTTTGGTGGTTTGCTGTATGTAATCTCCACCAATACTCACTGTACTCCACCCTTTTTCTCTTCTTCCTATCCTTCTGCTTTATCTCCTCTTCTTCCCCATCACCCTCTTCTTCCACATCTTCATCCTCTGGCTGCTGTCCTTGTGTTCCGAACAGCACGAGATTTCCACGCACAGCCTTTTTCATCATTTTCTTATGTTTTGATCCTCCCTTCACCAGCAAGACCCTTCTCTTGAGGCAGGTACACCCAAACATGCAGTCTGGCCTGCGGCAGTGGGTAGGCTGACGCTTCTCCAGTGCCAGACTGGCACATATGCAACCCAGTCGGCAGAAATCATTGTTGCAAGGAGGTGCTCGTCGTCTTATTATCTTGTGGATAGGTTTGCTTTTGAGAGATGCCTAAAAAAAGTTTTAAAGAAGCATAAACTTCAAATTTTAATAAGAGGAATATTTTAGTAAAATGTAATCAAGCATATGCAAAACTGCTATTCAAAGTTCATTCAGAAAACCCCTTGAGCTACATTGTTTACGTACAAAAGCTTGCCCTCTATACCACAAAAACCCAAAAACCCCCACAAAACAGTTTCGATTTCAAGTCTTTTGAGAGGCAACTGGAGACAGCAAAACCATTCTCGTAATAAGCAGGATGTGAAAAAAGCAAAAGTTATCATGGGACAACCAGTTTACACGACCAGGATTTTCTTGCAGTTAGCTCAACTGAAAACATAAAAATGAAAATAGCAAGGAAATGCAGTTACTCAATAAAAATTGTTTTAACCCAAATTTTAATGGTGAGAATTTTAAACAATTCAAATTATTAATAATTTGTATCAATACCCTAATATCACAATTAGCTTTTTCTCATACTGCTAAGTCAGCACTCCTCAAGTTTCACTGCAAAGACACACCACAAAGGGACCTCATGCTTTGTCATGATCCTTAGAAGCTTCAGTGTTATTTTCTGCACCGCTATGCAACATCCATAAGTGGGCAGATTAAGAAAAGCAACAGTACAGAAAAGAAAGAAACTATTACAGATGTACCTGAGCTGTAAGCAGGGTTACCAAAGAGATGTCTGCTCGCTCTTCTGTAATATAGGTCCGTGGTTTCCCATCCCAGAGAGCACAGTCTTCCAAGTCCATTAACTTCACTTGAGATTTAGACAAACCTGGTGGACGAGGTGCTTGGTGATGCTGTGGTGCTTGACGCAAACTGATCTGTTTTGGAAACGTATTTTCATCCACAACTGGCACCACAAAACCATCTGCTTGGTTACTCGAACTGCTAGCAGACTTAGCAGACTTTTCCCCTGACACTGATGAGTTCTGTTTCTGCTTTGGAGGAAAAGGTGAAGGCAAAATAGGTTTGTAAGATGATTTTACTCTACTGCTTGCAGATGACTGTCTGGTTTGAGTCTTTGTTTTCCTAGAGGTAGATGATGGAGGAACAGGCTTCAATATGTAAGATGTTGATGGAATTACAGTGGACTGCTTCTTTAAAACACTGTCGAGTGTTCGAACATAGCTAGTGCTCTTAGTGGGAAGCTGATATACCACAGGAGAAGTGGGAGTGTTAGAAGAGAATCCCATACTTGTTTCCATCAATTTCCCTTCATTTTCCAGGTACTCATCCAGCTTGTCACTACAGAACGCTGAGCGATTCTTCAATGATCCTTCTGAACTGCCACCTAAACAAATGGAGAGTACTTTAACTCCTGGAGTTAAATTTTATAATAATCAAACACGGTAGGATAGGTAAATACATCTCTAAAAAATGCACTCTTCCACAAGAACAGTATATAATATAGGCACATCAAATATAATCCATTCTGAAATACAACCAGCAGCCTGCACAACTGTTTTTGTGGAGATCTTATATGTGTATTTGCGGTGAGTTGGCCTTGGCTGGACTCCAGGCACCTGCCAAGCCACTCTATTGCTCACCTTCTCAGCAGAATGGGGGGGTTAAAAGTAAGCTGCAAAAAACCTCATGGGTCAATATAAAGGAAGTTTAATAAAGTAAAAGCAAAGGCTGTGTGTGGAAGCAAAGGGAAATAAAAGATTTATTCTCTATGTCCAGATGATGATGTACAGGCACTTCTCGGGAGGCAGGGCTTCAGAACAAGTAGCAGCTACTCCAGAAGACAAACAACATAAGTAACAAGTGCCCTCCCTCCTTCTCCATCCTCTTAAGATTTTATTGCTGAGCAGACATACAGTAGGGAATATCCCTTCGGTCAGTTTGGGTCAGCTGTTCTATGTCCCCTCCCAAGATCATGTCCACCCACTGGCTACTGCTGAGAGGGGGAATGCTGAGAGGCAGCCTCAGTGCCTCGCGAGCGCTGCTCAGCAGTACCCCAAACACTGGTGTGCTACCAACACCTTTCCAGCTGCCAGTGCACAGCACAGCACTGTGAGAGCTGCTGTGGAGAAAATGAATTCCAGCTCAGCCAGACCCCACACAGCATTCATTCACAAAAACACTACAGGCCTTCTCTGCTTCTATTCTTACTTTATTTGTCCTAAACACCTGGCCTACCTGGTATAGCACAATGTATCTGGAATATTCCAGATACGTATACAAGTGCAGAAGGCACAACATAAACATTTAATCTAAAGTAAAATATTGACAAATTTTCAACAATCCATTTGAGGTATGGCAAACTAATCAAATATGTGAGGAATACCTACCTGCTCTAACTGGAGTTCAAAATACACCAATATAAATGAAGATTACTAAGGTTCATTAGGGTGCCTGAGTCAACAGAATTCTGGAATTACCATACTTCCCCATATGAACTCAAAACTCAAAAACAAAACCAAAACTGTTACAGCTTTAATCTTCACTCAAGCCTTCTATGTAGGACAGAACACGTATTTTTATTTTACTCAAAGTTTCTCTCTTCCCTCATTAATCTCCATTCTGACCATGGAAACAGTAGTAAAAAATTCTTTAATCATAACAGTCTCAATATAAAAAAATACATCTCTCATTAAGACAGACACAAATACCGAATAGCAAGGTCTGTGAAAGGTCAGGAAAACAGCCACATGTTGGAAGTATGTACGTTGATCTCTCTCTTTTTACGTTTTTTTACCTTCATTTCTAGAAGCACCATGAAGTTTCCCTCGCCAGCCTTTGATTTTTGTGAAATCATTTGTCTTTCCTGTCCTGGAAACAAAAGAAAATCCAGTATCTGGAAAAGAAGAAAACTAGGCTCAGTTTATGAACCAAGTTTAATTGCATCAGTGTCTTAGCAAACTCTGCTTATTTCTTTTCAGGGATAGGTGAACAGTAGCAAAATAAAAAGTTTTGAAGCAACTTAATTTTTCCTACTTTTTTTTTTTTTTTAATTATCAGAGTACTTAATAAGGAGGCCAAGTTTCCTGTAGAGTTCTGCTCTATGGCCGAGCATCTGCAATCCCACACAAAAAGTGTTTCCTTTGTTTTCTGTTTTAGTTTCCTTGGCAATGAGCAAAAGCAGTTGGCTCCGAAAGTCTAATGAGCCAATGAACTAACTAGTAGGCTAAAATGGAAGAGGTTTTGAGCTCATACTACAGCCTCACTCAGCAGGAAGAGTAATTTGACTCTCTCCCCTCAGTTGTGCCGATGACTTTTATAACAGCTGTAGAAACTTCATTTAATGTTCACTGCTCTGTCAAATTCAGATGAGTATCTGTTAGGGGCATGGCCAGTGAA
>VYZP01013880.1:0-52573 GCA_013400635.1 Hypocryptadius cinnamomeus
AAAAGCTGCCAAGACACAGCAAGGTGTCACTGCTGCCCAAAACCTCAGGACTGGGTTGTGCAAAATTCCTCAGCCCTGTCAACTGGTCTCCTCTGACTTCTAGGAGCAGGGCTAATTTCTCTGAAATGCCAGGCAGTAGATCCTGTGGTTTGGGAAGAAAGCCTTTAGATGGAGATGCATTCTGGCTGCACTCTCAAACTGGCATGGGTTGAAGAGAACTCTGAGCTAAATGATAGGGCATGTGGAGAAAGCTAAACAGCTGTGTAGTCACTGCCACGACTCAGGAGTCAGCAAGTGAGTCAGAAAGTAATGTTAATGGAACAACAGGGAGACATAAATCCTCTTTTAGCAAACATGCATCTGGACTGGGCACAATTACAGTGAGCCCATAACAGCTTTCAAGAAATACTTCCTTCATGAGTTCTGTTGTTTTTATCTTAAGAATAATAATATTGCGCTGCATATAAGCAGTTTTTTCAAACAGCTTCATGTGGAATCTAAGAAGTAAGGCCAGAAGTCTTTGCTGAGGCCTGCTGCAGCTGGTCCTGAAATTTTGCATAATTACCAAGAAATGGTCAGCTCAGGACTAGTTTCTCTATTTCGTTTCTGCAATTTCCTTCCATCCCTCCTCCTATTCCTAGAAAATGCTCTTCCCTCTACCCCCTGTGTTGTTTCCACCACGACTCCAGCTGCAGACAGCTAAAAGGGACTCTTCAGAGCTTTCCAAAACAGCCCTTTAATCAGCCAGAAGGGCTGGCTTCTGATTGAAGAAAGCCATCCATGCACCTATACTTGAGGTCTGAAAAACATCACTTCAGCAAAATTCACAGCCAGAATCTGACTGAAGGCTGAACTGAGACTCCTGAGCAGCAATGTCAGCCACTATCATCAGGCAAACACTTTCTGTGTCAGTGTGAGGTAACTTTGTACTTAAAGCAGGGGCTGGGCAGATTTCAGAGGATCTAGAGCTGTTCCCATCTCTTCAATAAGCTTTCTCCCTATCCTATGCACGTAACTCAAGCAGCCTTTACTGCAATTTCCCATCTTTGAAAAATGGACACCGCTTCAGTGTCTAAATCTGGTTGGTAGTGCTTGGAGATTAAATCATGTCTATAAAGTTTACTAAAGGATATGAGCTTTTCTAGAGACATTAATTATTATCAATGGGATAATAATGGGATGACTTTGCATCAGAATTATGTTGATAAATAATCATAGTTTTTTATGTTAGACAGACAGACATTAAAACAGCAAATAGGCAGGCAATTACATGCATACAAAGTTGTTTTTTGCACCAGACAGGCAACAAAATTATATTTTTTTAATATTTCTTTTGAAAACTACTCTGGGTAATTACTTGTCCCTTAATACATTTGGCAGAAGTTACCTGTTCTTCTTCTTCACTGCCTGTTCCAGCTAAACTCAAAGAGCTAAGGTGCTTGTGAGAGTCAGAGAACTGTGGGATGGAATGAGGAAGAGATTCAGTAAAAGATGACAAACAAGGTGGATATAATCGCAGAAATCATTTACACAAAGTGCACAAAGGTACTGACAATGTAAATTGTTTTTCTCTACAGTCTTAAGGATTAGGAAGGACACTGCAAACATAAAGTGTAAGACATGCAGATAAAGAATGAAATAATGTCTAACAAAACTATCATTTAAAAAAAATCAGATTATTTTATGTTTCTTTTTCCAATGGCAACCTAGAAGAACATTAGAGAGTTCTCTTATCAACACACTCAAGGGGGAATACAGATTTTTCAGCCTTATTTTTTATGCCTGGCAGATCTTTCTAGTCTGTATAAAAACCACAGCATTCCCATGCATGCACTCAATCACATACTCTTCTTCCTAGTTCTGCATTTTCTGGTGTGATATTTATGTTTTAACAGGAACGCAGATTCTAAGTAGCTGTTTACAGAGAGTGAGTGTTTTCCCAATTTGAGTAAGGTATTTCTGAATTGCTCAGAGGTAAAATAGGGATACATAAAACCAAATACTTTATTCTACCACCCACATATAGGTAAAACAAGTCATTAAACACCCATTTTTGTCAACACTGGAACTACTCACTCTTGTTCTCATGCCTGAGCTTAGGCTTTCATGCAGCAACGACATTTCTGGAGGGCTCCTGGGTAATCCATCATCTTCAGAACTGGTCCCAGTATCCTCTGTTCGCTTTGCATGAAGTCCAAATGGAGGTGGAGGTCCCAATTTCATGGTAGGCTGGAGTTTCAGCTTCAGCGTAGCATAAAATACATTAGCTTATGATAGTGATGGAGGTTTCCCCAGAGCATTTGTTAGCTGAGGTCAATGAGTTACCATTATTTTAACTTCACAACTGAATGATCCAGGGCACAGGACATCTGACTTTACACATTCTCTTAGGGAGCCAAGTAAACTACTCATTTTTCAGCTATCATTTATGTAGAACCAAGACAGGATACTACTGTCTAATCAACAAATGCAACGTTTGATGTAAACTGCAGGCAGATATTACTTACTAATCAAACATTCAACTACAAATACTATCTAGAAAATCAAGCCTGGAAAGACATTCCATCTTTTGCATTTGAAAAAAAATTATATTGTCTAAATTACCTGTAAAGCTCTAATCCGATCAGAAATGTTTTCTTGAGAAAACACTCTTACTGGCCTTGCAGGTTCTTGCCCAGTCTCAAGGATGAAAATGCTATCATGTGACAAAGCTCTGCTTCCCATAATGCCTTTATGTGTCCTAGAATAATATAACAAATGCGTGAAAACATGCAAACTTTTTTGCCATTTCTCTTAACTCAAAGGGTCTATTGAATGTGGAATGGCACACAGGGATGCACAGCATACATCACAAACAAGATTCCAGACTTCCCCATGAATACAGCCATTCAGGGTAATCTAAGTAACACCTTTAAAAACCAAAAAAAAATTGTAAATGCTGTTATCTGTCACGTTAACAAACTGAATCAAGTTTAAAGACAGTTTAACCCCAGAAGACGAGTTATGTCTTATGGAAAAAGCTTCTGCTCCTTGGGTGGAAGCCAGCAGCTGGGTGGCATCACAGTGCCACTGGCAAGCCCAGGTGCAAAATGGAGCTCACATAAATGAGTCTGTCCTGAGACTTCTTGCTAATGTAAGACCATGTCTTGCAAATGAGTGACCACTACCATGGGAAGAATAAGTACCTTTTACTATCTAAATGTATCTAGCATTTAATATATCTCTGCCATACAGATCATTAGCAAAAACATTTCAGGCAACATAGTCCTTACATGGAATCCTTTGCATAAATCCTAAAAAGGTGCTGTGCCCTATATCAGGGTCCCTCAGATTTTCTCTTACGAGCCTGTGGGACACATTTTTTCATTGACAATCTTTGTGGCTTAGTTGGGGGAAGTAGGAGATGCTTTGTGGGCAGTTTCTCTCATATTCTGTTTCCTACTTCTGATGCATGTGTTATGTAACTTCTTTTGCAAATGGTGCATGTGGGGTATGAGCACCATGCTTCCTTATGGGAATGGTAGAGGAGGCCCACAGACAGACATCTACCTGCTAGGAGGTTTCTTGTGCTCATTTCCTCATCTTAGCTCGTACCCTGACTGAGAAGGAACAAGAAATGTGTGCATGCAGCATTTTTTAAGAGTACCTCCTTCAAATTTTTTAGATCAGAGAACTATGAAATAATAAATGAGTGCAGAATAGATAATTGTTTGGGTTTATGTAACTATCAAGTGAATTGAGCAGAAAAGAAAAAAGAACTGTATTTCTGGATCCTAGATACTGTCATAGGGACATTGAAGACAAACATAAACAATCATGGCAGACAGTAACATTTTCCCCATCGTGGCTGCTATAAATATGTTTGATAAAACAATAGCAGGAAAGAGTTGATCTACATTCTTGCTGCAGAAGGAAGGAAAGCCTGCTACGTCTGCTTAACGCATTAGAGACATTAGAAGAACAATTTATCTGAGTGCAAATGTGATCTCTGCAACGCATCCAAGGTCAGACAGATCTCCAGCAATTTGCAGAGTAGGTGCCAGTCAGGGCTGCTGTGGTGCCCTATGCACCAGCATTCAACAAGGGTGGCAGCCACACAGGCAGTGTCACTGCATGGGCACATTTATCCCAGCATTCCATCTTCATTTCCTCTTTCTAGTAGATGCATCCCTCCCAGACACATAATGGAGGTACCCTGCATGTCTCCTCAGATTAAGAGTGTTCAAATTAATTTTCCTTCCTTTCAAATAATTTCCTGGTCTTTGTCTGTCTAAATAAATATTAAGAAACAATAATGTAACAACGCTTCAGGTTACAGCACAGGAATATGGCCAGAACAGCCAGAGATGGCACCCACTCAGACATGACCTTGTTAAGGCACATGTGGGGGAAAGAAAATCTCACCATCCACATCTTACAAGATGTGATAAGTTATCAAACAACAGCACTTCACACCACCTGTGCAGCCAGCCCAGAACTCCGAGGGCTTCAAGCTGGACTAACTAACATTACTATTGCCAATGCCATGAAAGCAAAAAGAAAAAAACAAAACCAAACTACCAAAGGAAAAAAAAAAAAAATTGTTAATAATTTCTTTTGGTTGTTTGGCGCTGCCTGGTGGCCACATCGAATAATGTCGTTTTAAATGGCCGGGATGGTTTCCTTTCCCATTCCTGGGCACAGCAGCACCCCTTGCTTGAGGACCAGGAGGCTTGTTCTGAGAGGCACAACATCCACCAATGCAAAGACTTGCTCTTTAGTTATCGAAGGGGCTCTTCAGTCCACCTCTCTGTCCAGAGACATATCTGAGTGTTTGGACCGGGCTTCTCATGGTCACTTTTCATAGTGGGTAACATGAAGACAGGGTTTTCACAGGCAAAGAGGTACACAGGATGGGACTTATCTGGTCTAACTTCAGACATCAAATTGCAGCTATTTACATTGGAGGTGGCTATACCAGGCTCCTGTTTGCATTCAGTGGGGAGATATAGGCACTTCCAGAGCCTATTTCATGCATAAGAACGATACCATCTTCGTTAGCAATGCTGACTTCTCTCTGGTTATAAAAGGCAGCTGGTAACTAACTGTTCCTGTCCATGGCAGAGAGGTTGGAACTGGATGATTTCTAAAGACCCTTTCAACTCATACCATTCTATGAAGCTGTGGTTCTAGAACTCAAATGCAGACATTTTTACTTTAGTCAGATGAATCCCATGTATACAGAGGAAAAGAAGGCTTCAGAGCCTCTGGATCCCACTGATTTCAGTTGCAGTCAGCCCATTACTCCTTCCTTGCTTTCAAACCCTGGCATAAATGGTTAGTCATCAAACCTTGTATAACAATCCTTAGTAGTTACATTTTAGGGGCATAAAACAATCCTGGTACGATATAAACCAGTTATCTAATTCATTTTTGAAGATGGGAATTACATTCTTTTGAAATTATAACCCAAGGCTTATTTATGATTAAATGAAAGCTTTTCTCATTAATATTTCTTGCTACACCCCACTCAATACCCTTCTGATTTGCCTTGCATCAACCATTTTAATTTGTACTTTCCTGGGAAAGGCAACTATTTGAAAATACAGAATTATGAACAAGGGGAGGAGGCAATTTTTGGATGTCTTTAATCTACAGACATTGTAGCAATTTTGTATTTGTTTACCAAACAGAGTCCAAAGACTTACTCAAGTTCATCTTCAGAATCATAACTAGTGCGCATGTCATGAGAGGCCGCGACATCATTTGTTGACTGGCACAACTTCAGACTGCTGCTCACAGAAGATGACGTCTCTTTCCTTTTCTTTTTACCAAAAAACTTTTTGAAAGATTTGAACTTTGATTTTTTCTTTCCTAAGTGAAGAAACATAAAGAAGATGCAGCCAGCAGCATGTGCAAATTTTTGAACAATAGCATTTCTTTATAATTTTTTGCATAAGTGGATTTTTTCCTGGAAAATGTAACACGGTCCACTGTTGCATTAATGTCTTTCAAGACTGTATTGATAGTATGAAATTACTGTTATCTTGGAGAATGGATTACAATGTTTATGAGACATAAGAAATAACCAGTGGTGTAGAGTCATTCCTAATAGAGTTTCTACTTGCCTCTTGAGATAATTAAACTGTGAAGGAAAAATTTTGTCTTAACTGCCTGGAATATGAAAAAGAAATTATTACTTGGAAACCCACTGCCTTTGTTCAGCAAGCTAAATAGTGATGATAAGAGCAATGCTACCAAAACAAATTTAAATGTAGAAAAGGCATGCATAGGTGAATGCACAGTGTTGGGAGGCTAATGCTGTTAAAATTTTGGGTTTATAATACATCGAGAATATTTTAAAAGCGGATTACAAGATTCAATGGATCACAAAGTATTCATCTAGGAATCAAGCAATAACCTTGAAAAACAATTCTAGTCTGCTCAGTGAGGAAAGACCGAAATTAGGATCAGTTGCACCTATGTGAAGGAAATTATTTCAAATTAAATCAGTGTTTTCCACAAGAATTCCAACAACTTGTGCCTGGCCTGTTTAAGTTGACATGACAGTACCGTGAGGCATCCTTGTCAGCATTTCATTCACTCTTGGATCTTGTTGGGTAAAAAAGTTAGCTTGGTCACAAGATGATATAAAAATCTTATTTCAAACCTTTAAAAATGCTGAAAACATGGAACAGCTCTTGGAAAAAGGTGAAGGCAGAATGAGTTCTCTAAATGAACGAATTCACTTCTATGATAGAGCTAAGGCATAGAAGCTCAAGAAGTCACAGCACTTCTCATTCACCAGGAAAGGGAGAAATTTTACCTGAATTGTCCTCTCCATCTCCTTCAGCCTCTCTCGTCTTAGGGTCCATTGTCCTTGAGGAACTCATGTGGCAATCACTAAAAGAGGTACAAAAAGTGTTAGTTGTATCAACAAAATAACAATACTTCACTATATATGTGTACACATACATAAGGCAAGTTGCTAAAATATATAGAATAGAATATTATGTGTATGCTTACATAATATGTCTCCATACATGTCTAAACATATGTGTGTGTATATTATACATAAACATACATAAAATATACATAATATAAAAAAATATCCCATATGGTACTTATTAGGCTATAGAGAGATATAATAGATTACACAGACTATTTCCACTTTCAGAAGACAATACTACATGACAGTTTAGTGGACCAACCCCTCTTATCTCAAGACTGACTTTGATGAATTCTTGAATG
Source organism: Hypocryptadius cinnamomeus (assembly GCA_013400635.1). Lineage (NCBI taxonomy): Eukaryota > Metazoa > Chordata > Aves > Passeriformes > Zosteropidae > Hypocryptadius > Hypocryptadius cinnamomeus. The sequence goes on from VYZP01013880.1 coordinate 7,231, forward strand.
CTTCTAAAAATATGTATCAGGGGAGGTGGGCTTCTTTGATTCTCCCTTTCTCAGCCCATTCAGGTCCAGAGACAAAATGATAAAATGACAGCATTTGAGCAAGTGTACAAGTAACAATAGTAGAGAGCCCCACATATTTTTCCCTTATTTATGCCCAATTCTAAGTATTCTGCAGATTGTGGTTTTTCTTCTTTCTAAAGAAACTTAGGAAAAGATAGAGATTCTTTCCAGTCCTTTCTTTTTGTATAGATAACAGAGTTAAGGAGAATTAGTAACAGAGAAATACAAGTAAAAATAAAACAACTGATTTTCTTATTTTCTTCTCTCTTCTTTACTTTTCAGAAGCAAAATATTACTTTGCTTATTAAGGTTGCTAAACCAAAAAATAATTGCAAAACTGTACATGTCCAAAGCCTGATGACAATTTATTTGCAATTTAAGTTATATTTCTGGTGCAATAGTCTGTTTGTGCTCTCTTTTCTTCATCTGGAGAGCCATAATTTCATGGTCATGGGCAAGGGAGAAGAAAGTCATGGATGCCATTGGTTGGATAGTGAGTTAAATGCTGTAGAGTCACTCTTTGGGCTGTATCGGTGGCAGATGCTCATGCCACAACCTGCAAGGAAGGGTGAGTAGACTGTGGCTATTTTGATCCACTGAAGTACCAGGAGACTTAAGAAATAAGGCTTGTAAATCCAACAAGCTGGTGAAATGGAAATGAAACCTTTATTACTCAAATCTAAAACACAACAACACATCACCTGAGCCATCTGCAGCCACTTGGGCTGGGCCACAGTGCACGGCTGCAGGACAGCCATAGCAAAGGCCCCTCTACTGGCTGGCAGCTCCAGGGCTGCTGCACCAGACAGACCCACAGCTTGGGTGTGAAACACCCCCTGCCACCACCCACAGGGTACCAAATCAGAATTAACACAAACATGAGGGTGAGCAACTTTTGGTCAAGAGCACCTGCCTGAAGTATGGAGATTTAATAAGGAACTTGTCCTAGAAAAAAAAAAATGGATGAGGGTTCCAGTGAGGCACTAGAACAGGTTGCCCAGAGAAGCTGTGGATACCCCACCCCTGGAAGTGTTCAAGATCAGGCTGGATGAGGCTTTGAGCAACCCAGTCTAGTAGAAGGTGTCCCTGCCTATGGCAGGGAGGTTGGAACTAGGTGTTCTTTAAGGTCCATTTCAACACAAACAATTCTGTGATCTAGGATACCTTTATTTTTAAAGTAAATGTCCACTGGGAGGTGACAGATAAATATGTATTGTGGGCTGTGGCATACCTAGTCAATTGTTAAACAGGGTGTCTCAGATTCCTACTGTCAGGTTGCAGCAGCAATGGCAGGAATGTAAAACAATATCTTTAAAGCTTCAGCTGTTATATGCACGCCCTGTAGCATCTATAAGCTACACACATCCAGAAGTGGGATTCTACAGTCTCTGTATAAATTGTGGATAACATAACTCACATCCCCATCTGCGGTTCCTTGGCATCAGCCTGCTGCATTCAGCTGCACTCAGGTGAGGGTATATTATTTTTTATCCAAATGTTTGTATGCCATACTTCACTAGTTCTCAATAGCAAAGCCACTGCGGATAAACCCCCACACAGTGACAATGTTTGTTGGAAACTTGCAGGCAAGTATAAACATGTTCCCTCTGGCAGAATTCAATCAGATAGTATATTATATTCCTGACAAATCAGAATTATGTTCCTGTCCCAAGCCTTGGCAGCCAAATTTCTAGAGAATAAAACCAATCAAAAAAAAAAAAAAAAAGTTAGCTCCACCATAACGCATGCAAAGATTAGTGTGATTTATTTTGTGACATCTGAGGTCACAAAGAGTGTTTCCACTGGATGCTTCAAACATTGAGGGACACTAATATGTGACCAGGGTGCAGCATAAATCTCCTCACTTAGAAGAAACAGAAGGACAATGAACCTTGAATGGGCCCTCTTCTTGCCACTCATGCATTTTGAAGCAAGATCCTCACTCTCTTTCTTTCCTCATGCAGCAATTCTTCAGGCCCACCATGTTTTTGCTGTTTCCTCACATTATTTAAGAATTTGTGTCTCACCCAGAGGAAGGCAGCCCTCCACTACTGCGTCTCTCGCCAGAGTACAGGGCTGGAGCCCTGGCTTGTGAGAAGGAAGGAGGTTCTTGGCCACTGCATGTGTATGTGGTCCTTATATTCCATCACCCCTGGAATCCTGGGGATTTGGTTATGTGGGGAAATCAAATTCCTATGTTAAGGCAAGATGCAGGTCAGAGTGCCTCATTTTTTTATATTATTTGTTCTGGATATGACCCATCCTGGGCCAATGCTGGCCTGTTGCTGAAGGAGTTGTTCCATCCACAAGTGCAAGATAAAACAATTAAAAAAACATGTGGAGCTGACCTACTGGCAAGGGGAAGTTGGGCTGTCTGGCCTCACATTGATCCTGGTTGGGATTGTTATAATCAGAGAGAGAGAATTCCCAAAGTTTGATTAGAGCTTGTGAGGAGACGAGTAAATTGAACTAGAGTACAGGAATGTAGACAGAGACCAGAGTAACATACAGTCACTACTAGAAAAGATTGTAAAGGATACTGTTGAGGCACAGGGGAATGACTCTCCAGCATCTTAATAATACTTTATTATTATTTATTATAATAAAATATAGTAGCAAGTGTATTTGTGGACCCAGATGTCTCTGATATCTGTAACTATTTTAAGGATCACATGTCAGAGTGATAAAGAGAAAATCAGAAAGATTTTATATTATCTGGGAGTTCTAAATTTGTCCAATATGTAAATGATTTGTTACTTGCCAGCAAAACATACAAAGATTGTTTGAAAGATACTGGTTTTCCATGTACTGCTTTATCCGGGGATTTCTTTGTTTAAGGACCTTCTCGAGAGATGCCCAACTCAGGCTGTAATGCTATTAATAAAAAGTACTTTTAAAATACTTTTACAGAGGAATCTGTCTTTCAGCTTATTGATTGAGTAGAAACATAACTGAACCCAGTTATTGTGGCTGGCATGCGTAATTTCCATAACACCAGGTCCCACCACTGCTGCCAGAGTCATCCCTAGACGGCTGTGTCACCTGAGGAAAAACCTGGCTGCTTTGCTGGGGGAGAGCTGCCTAAGAGACCCAGGGAGAAAGGTTGTCCAGGTGAGATAACTTTGGAGTGAGGCAGAAAGCAACCCAAGGTGTGGGTCAGAGGCACCTGCGTGCAGGAGACACCAGGCACAAATACCAGTGGCCTCAACCTCCTGTGCAGGAGCCCAGAGACTCCTTTACCCTCAGCAAGGAAATGGTCATTTTAAATCATGGTAAATAAATCCTCTAAGTTTGGGTCAGGTAAGCAATGCTGGGTTTGCAGTGGGGTGACTGTAAGGCTTTTAATAATAACTGCCTCTCAACTCATCATGCCATTATAAGGATTTGGTTTTCAGTTCAAAAGACAAGTTTCCAGCCTGAATCCAGGGTTTGGTGTGACTGTCCCAGGCCAGTGGTGGCTGACAAAGAGGAGGAAGTGACAGCAGCCCTTGCAGCAGTGACTATGGTGTTGTGCAAACATACACCATGACAAGGGCAGTGAGGTGCAGCCACCTGCCCCATACCAAGGATGCAGGAAGAGTTTTGTGCCTACCAAAGGGAGATTTGTTTGCATCAAGGGATGAATGGACACATGCTTCCTCTACCTGAGAAGGGCACGGGGTGGGGCGGAATCAGCAGGCAGCAGAGTGGACTGGAAGAACTTGCAAAACGCTTCTGGGCAGTGTGCTGGTGTTCAGGTTTTCAGAAAAATGCCCAAAAGTCGAAAGATTCTTTTTTTAGCAAACCCTGGTTTTGAGCAAATGGTGAAGCTGACACTTAGCCACTTACTTGAGCACTTTGCCAAGTGATGGTTTGCATTGGAGCAATATCCCAAGACAGTGTGAAGAAATACTGGTCCTTGCTGAGCATCCAGCAGGTGCCAGAGATCCCTCTGTGACACTCTGCAAGCCAAGCACTGCCTGACTTAGTGTCTCAATCACATTCATTTCTACCTTAAAATTTACTGTGTTGTTTTTATTAACATGGGGGAAGCTGGGCTTCTTTTTAAATGCTTCCTTTGGTGAAAACACTGGTTTCCACCACCAGGACATAATCCTGGTTTTTTCCCAAATATATAAACTCAGAGAACCATACTATCTATATCTTTCCTTTTTCTTTCAGTATAATATATTTTAATGGTATCTTTAGTCGTATTTTCAACCTTTCAAGCCTCTTCCTCAACATCTACAACAAGCCCTCCAGTATTAATACATTCATCATAGGAAAGATTTGATTAAAACATGATACTTAAGAAGAGAAACAAAAAAATCCAGTTTACCCTTGATATGACTGTAACTGCTTGTCATTTCCCTGATGTAAACAGAGATTGCAGTTTTTGCTCTGGAGCCAAATTTTTTCACCCTCAAAGCTTTGTTTAAAAACTACAATGGTCTACAAGCTAAAGAGCTGTGCAACAAAATACTGACAAAATCCAGCAGCTTTGAATTTGGCACCCACTGGGATGGGTGGCATTCATTGTGCACTTATGCTTGGATCTAGAGGCTTGGCTGCTGAGCTTTCTCACTTCCAGTTTCTCCAGGGATTTACTGAAGTCCATCACTTAATTAAATCATCCTGTGATCTGAAAACTCAGCAGGATTTTCATCCTAAAGAAGCAACCTGCATTGATTCTCCCTTGTTAGCAAGGGCAAGATTTACCACACCGCTGGCAGTCACACCCTTTTCCTCTTTTTTTTCCCCACATTGTATGTGGGTTTTTTTCACAGTGCAATACTAGAGCTACTTGGTTTATCAATTCATTATGAGCTTTTATAAGCCAAATATAATGTCTGATAACAAATTGCTAAATATTACCTGTTTATAACAGTATTTTTGCTATATTGGACTTTTCCCAGCAGAGACTTTTTTCACTTTCCTTCTTCCTTCCTAGGTCCTTTCTAGATAATCTGAGATACAAGAAATACGTCTGAGACTATGCCACTGCAGAGAATAGAGATGGAATATAGCAGCACAACAAGTTTTTATTCCCCTTCTTATCCCTTCCAAATGCCGGTACACTCAAGAATGTATATCCAAAAAAACAACAGCAATTTACTCCTTTCATTTCTCTTTTGTATAAGAACATCCCTTTTCTAATAGAAATATGAGGAGTTTAAAAATCTGAATTTAGGGAAATTATTTCACATGAGATGAAGAGCTGCCCTTTTCTCACAACATCACAATATCCGGAGTGCCATCACAATAACATTCCCGCTGGTATTACACAGCCTTGAAGATTTGGGGAGAAAAAAAGGGAAAAAAATAAAGCAGGGATTCTGGGGATATAAAGAAAACCCAAATACTCAGAGATACTCCTCTAGCTGAGAGAGTAACCAACCCAAAACCATCCTAAGTGCTGGGAGCAAAGACTGAGGCAGCCTTTTCTCATCCTCCCCCTTTATGAGGACTCAGACCTGAAATGAAGGCACCATCCAGAGGCCACACAGCCTCTTCTCCTGTCACTTGGACTGCAGAAATGGGACAGCTCACAGTTTCCAGAGGGAGCAAGCCCAGAGTGCCTGCCATGGTCCTCTGGCATCCCAGGCACACCAGCAGTGCTTTCACAATCCTGGAGGCACTCCAGCTTTGGCATGGGCATCAGCAAGAGCACCACCTGGACACTGCCCCAGGGTGCCATGCCTTGGCATAGCGCAGGTTCAGAAGTGTGTTGTGATCACTTTCCTCCCACACAAAGCTTTATCTCTGCAGCCAGGGGAGACCTTGTGCTGAAAACATTGTGCAGGGTGTGGCAGAAGGAAGTGTAGGACAGCAGGCAGGTATTCACACAGCCCAAGAAACCCTGCTGTTCAACACACCTCTCTGCCCAGACCCCCTCCTGCTAACAGAGATCACTGTCCCCTCCTTTCAAACTCTCAAACAACTTTCAGTGCTCCCAAGTGATAACACTTGAGCCTAGCCAAAACTAAATCTCTCACAGATTATATAGATTATAACTGTTATACATTATAACATCATTTCCAAATAGCAGCCATAATCTTGAGCTTTTCTTTCTAAGATAAATCACCTGCAAGAAGAAGTCTAAAAAGCGTAGGGAAGTGCTCCCTCTGAGCTAGCACAGCATATATCAGCCCAGGTATTAGGAGTGTCCACATGACTGAGGTGCAGGTCTCTGGAAATCTCATTAGTCTGTATAAACACATCCAAAAAACTCATAAAAAGGACAGGAGAATTTCATAACAACTGCAACACCATTTCCAAAGCCATACATCTTCCTCATTCAGACCTTATTAGGTCAAAGGAGTTTCACTTTTCATTTTTTATTTGGCCTCAAATTTTTAAATCAAGTGAACAAATGCATCCGAGTGCATGCTTACATACACACAGCCATCCTAGAAGCTTTATCCAGAGTGCCAGCACTGGGACTGAATAGTCATTCTGCCTTTCTACCATATGTCAGCATCTCCACGGTATCTGTACATATTCAAGCTGTGTCCTCATCATTTGTGAATTATTAAAAATAATTTAACCCAGAGAAGACATTTTCTAAGACATTTTCTGCCCTGGTTTGTACTACCAAGTCTAAATAAAATATCAAAAATAAACTTCATGCCAAACCAGGAAAAAAAACACCCCTTCACTTTTTGTATACAGCTCTGCCTTTTGTTTTCAAAACTGGGCAATCATCTCCTTCCATTTTGTTCAAATGGTGTGTATCAGAAAACAAAAAGTATTGCTTTGCAAGGTCTATGGCTTCATGTGTTCTTTGCAGTTAGCACTTCACACTGATGTCCATGAGAACACCAACAAAACGTGGTATTTGCACAAGTGGTTGGCTGCCTAAATGACAGTTTGCTATCCATTTTCATCTGTCTCTCGCTGAAGCTGGTACACTTTACCCATCTTTTCTTATCTGCATTATTGGCTAATAAAAGGTTTTGTTTCCTTGCTTGCGGCTAACACTTATCTCCAGCTAATGCAATGTTTGTAGCATGCTCTTACGTTAAAAGATAATTTGCATATTGCACAACCACATTGGTGTGGTGAGAGCCTATGAGCCACTCCTTGTGCTCAGAACAAGGTTGGCTGAAGTGTCTTTGCTGCCAGCATCCCCTCCATAGCTGCACGAGTCCTAGGCCAGCATCCAGGTAACAACACACATCCTGAACATAAAGTCAATGTCCTTCTCTTTTAAAACTCTGCCAGTTCAAGATCCTCTAATCCTCTTCCCACTCACTGTCATAATGAAAAGACCTAGATGTGATTTGCCCTTTCTCTCAGAAACAACTAATAAAAGTCAGTTGCACCAGCACATATCTCTTCCAATGCTGTTCTTTGCACCAGAGTCTGCTATTCTTCCACCCTCAGCATGGGTGGAGGTGGAAGAATACCAAGCTGTGCCACAAGGACCAGCAATGTGCAACTATTGAGACACTGCTGCCCCTTTGCATCAGCCTTTGCCTTTGCAGTACTCACATCTATCACTCAAATTCCTGTTGCATACGATGTAAACATAAAGTGGTGCTGGATGTCCCTGTGATCACTGAGAAGGGACATAAAGGGATGTCATGTAATAAAATATCTGCCTAAAGGAAGACTGGACAGGGGAGATAGGATAGAGTTTGCTGCATGGGCTTCAAGCCCAAGCCTTTGTGCAAACAGGGCATGGCCTGCCATGAATAGCAGGTGAGGCTTCAGGGGCTGCAACAGAGAACTCTTCCCAATCCTTGAAGGGTTTTCTGGGCATTCAGTCATTTTCAGTCTTCCACTGCTGTTGGACAGTGTGTATTTTCCTTTGCCTAACCAGCCCAAATTACCCTCTGATGCATCTGCCCCTGCTATTCCAAACGCTGTGCAGATTCTCGTCAGATCCTCATCAGTCCTTCTGCCATGCCCCTGCCAAGAGCACATTCCTTTCTCTATTACAAACACAGTGCATTTTCAAGGGATGGGAGGGAGAGGTAAAAAAATTCATTTTTGACCTCTTTTTCACCCCCAAGAATTAATAGTCCTTCCTTCCCTCAGAATTTCTGAGGCGAGAAACACTCCATAAAATAAACTTTCCTCCCAAGCAGCTTGTGAGGAGTGAGGGTTTTATTTTTTAAAACAGTGCATTGCTACAGAACACACAAACAAAAGAGGTCAGAAGGCATTACTAGGACTGCCCTGTCTGGTGTCCTGGATAGTGCAGGGAATCAGCTGTTCCAGAAGGGTGAAGGGAACTTCCTTCCCTTATAGAACCCAGTAACTTGAGGGTATGCACCTTCACAAAGGTCACACTTGTTCACGGGAAAAGCCTTAGCTTGACTTGCATGCTTTCTTTAAACAAACAAAAAGCCCCAACACAAACCAAAACCAAAGCAAAGCAAACAACCATATAAAAGAATTACAGGAAGGAGGGTGGGGGGAGGAGTCTGCATGGGCAAAAGAATAAAGCAAACTCATGTGAAATGTCTTATTCCTATGCAGTAATCCTTTCCTTCTTTCTTGTTTTTGGTCTTTTACTTCTGCGATTTAATAGAGGGGCCAGGAGATTTATTCCACCAACATGGAAAGCATGATTATAAAGAGAACTGTTAAAGTAAAAAAGCCACATTGGCTCTCCTTCTTCCTCAGCATTTAGGGATAATAAAGGCATAGCTGTTTTACACAAAGCAAGATCTCCCCTAGCTAGCTGCCTACCAGAGTTCCTCTGCTATATTTATGAGCACAAACAGCTCAGTACACTACCAGACTTTCAGGTTTGTACCAGCCATTATTATTGATACAAGCACAATCTGTATTTTTAACTTAAATAATATTGAGTGTTCACGTAGAGTATTTTGCTAATAATGTTCTGAAGAAGGTCATACTTTTTTACAATAGCAGGCTAACAACACTCAGAGTCAAGTGTCAGTGAAGTATTAAAAATTCACTGTGCCTCTCCTTGAAAAGCAAAAGAGAAAATAAAGTAAAAGGCCTTTCCTTAGTTAGAACAAAATTACATTTGATTCTACATATTGCAATTGCAATTACTGTTAAATTCAGCACTGGGAACATTCCTGAAGCTATTTCACAAAAATAATTATACCAGGTCTTTTGGTATTCAGAATGAGTAGAAATATCAACAGTGTTATAAGGTCTCAGTGCCTTCAAATTCATGGAAATATAACAGGGCTTTCATTGATCCTTCCTTGTTTTTTCGGAACCATGAATACAATAAATTGTCTATTCACCTGCATACACAAACACACACACTTCCTTTGTGGTGAAGAGTAAGTCTCCGCTGTAAGCACAGCAAGCCCTGAGCAATGGTTCACTGATACCTGCTGCCCCATCAATTAGCCTAGTGTAAGGGTGTTCTTGTACAGTGCAGAGGTTAATGGGAGTTTAAGATGCAGAAAGTGTTTAGCAGTACCTGGAATGAGATCCTGGTTCAGCTTTATCTGCTATTCTGAAGGAGACTCAGTGGGCCAAGTTAATCAGACAAGATCAGCTGCTAACATCTAGAGCTGAATTTGGCCCAAATTTCACAGGTCCATAATGTGTGGTATAGTCAACAGTGTAATTTCAACAGTTTTATGAAGTTTCTTTAGAAGTTAATGACAAATCTTTAAAAATGTTGGGTTCAACTGAATACAGAATATAGTTATATCATAGGCCTACTTCCAAATATTTTGCCATTAGTGTAACGAAAATTAGGCAAACTTAAGTAAGAAGGAAAGTGAATGAAATAAAGAGACTAAGCTGGGCTTTATCAGCTTCCTTGGGAATTTCTGTGCTGGAAGAATGAAATAATTATTGAAATAATCTATGAACCATGTGCAGAATAGTCTTAATATTGGACATGTAAAATAGAGAGAAAAAAGAAAGTTGGAAATGCAAAGAGAACGAAATAGATATTTCTAGGAGAAGCCTGAGTCCTTCCAGGCAGAGATACATCACCCTGCCAGCTGAGACTAGGCAGAACATAAGCAGGCTGATTTCCAGGACCTGCTCATGAAAGGTGCCATCAGAGGCTCTCAGTCCTCAGCTCTACCTCGTTCCAGCCCAGACCGCTCTGCTGAACCGGCTGCGGCCGTGTGCTAACCTGGAGTCCCCTCGGATGCAGGGATAACAAGAAGCCATGTCTCCAGCACAAGGACCAGGTCACACTCCCAGGTCATCCTAGCATGAAGGAGCGGCAAGAATGGAGTGAGATCCAGCGGAAGGCACGGGATGGCAGCGGGATGTGGTGGGGAAGGGAAGCATCATGCCCTGCATTCCCTCTGTAGATCACAGACTCTGGGGCCAGTTTCCTCCCCAACATCCACACAGGCGGTCCGAGAGGCACAGCCACTGTCAGCACAGTCACAATCCTCTGAAATTTCCCCAGGCAACAGCATTCACATATTTCAGCAATAACTGCTACCTTGTAAACACATTCCACATTCCTGTTGCATTAAACCCCACAGGTCAAATGCAAAGCTGAACAGCCCCTTGTTTAACTGTTGTACAAGGCTTGCTCTGAGGTAGTACGTGTGGCAGGCTTTCATTTGGAAAGGACCTTATTTAGCCTCTTTTGACCCTTCCTAATTTAGGCCCTCTCAGCCTTCATATTATAATTATTTTCTTGAGCCCTGATGGGAGACAGATGAGCCACAGGCTCCTTAATCTTTCCTCCACACCAGTAACATTCAGATTACTTCTAGAAGAAAGAGCATGAGATTTTTAACACAAGGTTACTGTAATACATGACTTCCTCAGAGGTTCAGGTAGGAGTCCAGTTAAGCTGGACTTCATCATCCAAATAATTTCTACACAAAAAGACTGGAAGGCTGCTTTCTGTCCATGCCACAATAAACATCATGGCTGAGTCTTTTCATCTTTGTTTGGAATCTTTCTCCACTGTCTACAAGAAAAACAGTCAGGATTTCATCAATGTACGAGCCATAATTATTTGTCATTTCTTCCCTTCATGACATGAACTTGCAAACTTTTCATTCTTACTATCTATTCAGGACATAATTGTTCTTTATATTTGAAAGAGAGGAAATATTTTTTTGTAGCTCTTATCTAATTTACTTGCAGGTCCATGCTCCAAACCACACTGTGCTCCAAAGCAAAGATATGAGCAAATGGAAATAACTGCCACTAGTTCAGATTCTTGTTTTCTTGTTCACTCCTTCCCTGCAGCAATAATCTCAGCAAATATAACCTCTGGCGAGCCATTCTGTATGTATCACCTCTAGCTTCTGCTTCAGACTTGCAGACTTTTGAAAATCAAAACCTGAATGCAGCCTAATAGTTTTTACTGCCACCTTGTCAAAAATCCAGAGGCAAGTCCCTAGTGTGCCACCTGCACAAGCCCACTCATTCCCTTGGACTGGGAAGTAGAAAGAATATCACAGAATCACAGAATTGTTAGGGTTGGAAGGGACCCCTGGAGATCATCTGTCCCAAGCCCTCTGCCAAGGTAGGGTCACCTGGAGCAGGTGACATAGGAACAGAACATGTTCAGGTGGGTTTTTGAATGTCTCCAGAGAGAGAAACTCCACAACCTCTCTGGGCAACCTATTCTACTGCACTGTCATCCTCATACATAAAGAAGTTCTTCATGTTGAGGTAAAACTTCTTGTGTTTTAGTTTATAGCCTTTGCTCTCATCCTGTAACTGGGCACCACTGGAAAGAGTCTGGCACCATCCTCCTGACACCTGCCTTTGAGACATTTATATCCATTAATAAGATCCCCTCTCAGTCATCTCTTCTCTAGAATAAATAGGGCCAGCTCCTGCAGCCTCTCCTCACTAGAGGGGTTACAAGGGGTTACTGATGTTTTTCAAGCTGTTACTCCCAGAGCAGGGACCAGAGTAAGTCTATCATGCAGAAGTGATGCTCAGCTCCAGGCCTGTGCCTTGGTCCGGCTCAGCTTGTACCAATGGCATAGACTGAGGTGCCCTCTCTGGCCTAGGGCCCAGCTCCCCGTCACCTTGTGGGGTAGTGGAACTCAGGAGGCAAAGGGAACTTGATCATGGTCCCCGGGTCTCCACTGGAAGGGGTTCCATGGACCATGGATGGGGAATACACTGTGAGAAATGTCTCCCTTTTCCCACATCACCACTTGCCCCCAGCCTCTTCTCCTTTCTGCCCCTGGGACAGAAGTTCTTCCCATCCCTCTCTGACATGATAAGCACCTTCCTTGTTAAACTCCTCACTGCTTCAGATCTCTGTCAGAAATCTCTTGTGTGCACCCTTGCCTCTGGCAGCATCTCCCTCTCAGCAATGGAGAGAGGAAGACATTTCAGGAGTGAATAAGTCTAAATCACTTCACCTGAAAGAGACACCCCTCTGCAGAGGAGATCTCCTCCTTTCTGCCCTTTCTAAACCTAATTTCAGGTTCCTGTATAGCCTTTGGGGCTTACTTGGCAAGGGGGATAGAATGGTGGGGACAGGAATGTAAAGCCATTTGGAGACATCCCATTTATCCCCAGGCTCCCTTCTTTTAATACGCCACAAATGTTTTACTTCAATTCTCAAAAGCCCAATGAGACGCAGGTTATTAATTCATGACTATGACAAGACTATTATGGTTAATTTAACATGTGCAGGCACTTAAGTAACTACTGTTGGGAAATATTTGTCATTAATTCAAAAATTTCCTGCCTGTAATTTGGCAAATATAAATGCAAGTGTGCAGCAGAAATCCAGTATGACACAAAGAGCACTCATCTGCCGTCACCTTTACATGTGACTGTACAATGCTTGATCTCTGCCTTATTTAAATGAGCACAACAAAACGTACTGCAGCATTTATAAATTAAATGCCATTGACATTCATATGCTAGAAAGAGCCCAGATGTAGGAAGAGAAACAGAGAAGCAGACAATATCCCCATGGGCAGCAAAATGGACACCACTGGGAGAGAGGGTGGCAGAGCAGTATTCCTAACCAAAGCTCAAAAAGCAAAGCTGTGCATAGAAAACCTGCTTGTGTGGGCTTTTCTCCCACCTCCTGTGGGTCTGCAATAATTCCTACCAAGGTAGGTGGTGCAGAGTGAAGCCACCAAAGAGGTTTCAGTCAGGAACAACCTGTCTCTCAGGCATGGCACAGACCTCCAGGGTCACCCCATCACTCCTAGGGAAGGAACTCCCTGCCTCAAACTGCTGTGTGTTTTGCTTGCTTTCCCAGGGAGGCAGGTGAAAATTCCATGTGTATGGAGCTAGTTGCAGCAACAAATCAGAATCTCAAATCCAAAATAATCAGTCTCACGGCATCTTAGAAGGGTCCCAGCACTTCTTGGCCTTTGCTGGTCCCTTGGGCAGGTCCAAAGTCAGATGAGTCACAAAGGCTCTTTAGCTCTGTGGTTTTGCAAGACCTATCTATCAGATGCATCCCACCTATCAGGCCCTTCTCATTGCAGGAGCTCCATGCATTGCCTGGACTTTTTCAGTTCTCTCATGTGGTGAAAACTCCTTAGGGAAATCCTGAGGAACATTTTGGTACACTTATATCTTTGAGCTTCATATAGGTGTTTCAGAATAAAACTAGGGTACATACTATCAGGGAGAATTTCCTAAGCATTCAGTGCAAGCAAACAATCAATATAAGCCCTTCACAGGCTGATTAAAGTCTTCTTTTGAAAACTATTAAAATTCAAATGCTATTCCAGAACTTGGTAACTCTGATGGTTAGAAAATCCCAGACTAAATGACCGGTGTATACCTGTTTGGTTTTGTGCTAATGTAATACTTTCCTTGAAGGAGCCTTTTTCTTTTGCTACAGGTATTTAGAGAAGATGTCCGTTTCCCCTTTCAGCCTTCATCTGCAAAGCCAAATAAGTCATGGCATCTTAATTTTCTCACAGATATAAGCTCTCAATTATCCTGACATTTTATTAACTCTTCTCTGCACCTGCCCTACTCCAAGCCCACCTCTTCTGGCAGCCAGATGCCCAGAACCAGACACTGGGTCCCAGGCAGCCTCTATAGCTAAATGACAGAAAGATAACTCTTGAATTTAAGCTTCCCAGCTCCTAGTTAGGCTTGCACACATTGACAGACAAATAGAGAGAAAGCATTCTCCTGCCTCCTCTTGACTACTGAAGAGTCCAAGCACATGTCTGAGCTATTTACTATCAAGAAACACTGTTTGTGCAAGGCCAGTGTTTCAATAACCTTTCCAGACTTGGCTCTTTCCTAGGTCCAACTACCCAGATGCTGCTGCTGACTGCCAATACCAGACTACAGGACCCATTCCAGCTTCTTTTCAAACCCCAAAGTGCCAGCATACGCTCCCTTGGCTGAATTTGCAAGGGCCCAGCCATCTGTGTATCTACAGAGTGTCTCTGGTGTAGGTATAATGGGAAAATATTTAGCCTTTTACATGCAGTTGACAAATATACTAACTCAAGCCTGAAGAAATTCAGATCCTCTTTGCTTAGGGGCCTCCTTTTTTTGAACATTTAAAAAATATTTGTGAGTCACAGCAATGGGTAGGGAATGAGATATCTAGCAGAGCTCCTAGCTCTGCCAGAAGAGCATTACTGAGAGGACACTACCAGGCTTTGTGAACGGAGGAAAGATCAGGAGGTGCTGGGTGACTTAATCTCTCGGGTCCCATGCTATGCTCTGAGGGTGCTATTTTACTGAAAGAGATAGATCAAAGCTACTGAAGAGGTTTCTGCTGTTAACTGCCTCCTGAAAGTTGTTGACCTAGAGACCAGAACAATTAAATGAAATGTGAAGCACCTCCTCAAACAGATATTTTTCCTACTCTGTCCTACATCACCTAATCAGACAGTAGTATGAAGTTACACACTTGGGAGAGCTTTTTGTAATAAAGGACATCACGAACTGCATGAAGATACTGACCTGGTATATATTTTTTCACTCTTCTTATGTGGACACACACCCTGTGAGTCCTAGGAATGAATGTATGAGCTCTCCCAGAAGTATGATAGAGACAAAAAGTCTGGGATACCAAATTGAACATGCACACTTAAAAAGCAGCTGCTGTATCAGGTATGCAATGTGAGACTCTGGGAATTGTTTTTCTGAATACTAAATGTGGAAAATATCAATTGAAGCTGCACTTAGTCTCTCTGAAGAAATCAGCTTCTGAATGCCTTAGAGTCAGCACTCAAATTAAACAGCTCCATATTAGAAATAATTAAAATATATTGCTTGAAAATAATCTGGTCCTATTCAGAATCCACCAATACAACCTTCTGTGCAAAAACCATATAAACATGCTTACAGTGCACCTGTCCTAGAGATGTGCAGCCAGATCTTTGGCTGATGTCACTTAGCATGCCTTTGCTCAAGTTAATTTGAGCTTTATCAATTCATATTTTGAAGAGATGGAACATGCTGCTTATAGACTTCTAAAAAAGGCAAGCTAAACTGCTTGTATGCACCTGGAAACATTAATTTCCAGGTTTTTCAAAATATGAAAACTGTATTTTCTATTAAGAGTGGTTCTTCAGAAAACTATCATGCCAGCCCTGTACCAGCACTAGATATGAACATACCCTGGTTTGATTCCCACCATCTCTATTATTTGTGAGAAGCTACAACACAAGGGAGACTTTTTTTGTAAGTATTTTTCTTAGAATGGCACATCGCTCTAATTTTTACATTTGACAAAGGGTTTCTACTTGTAATCTAGCACAGGGAAACAAAATCCCATTGTGTTACTAACCAGAGGCAATGATTTCTGGCCTCTGCAAACAATACACAGCCAGAGGGACTTGCTGCTTTCTATTTTGCAAATATGCTACCAGCAGTGAGTTGCAGCGAGAGTATGGCAACCAATAACTCTTAAAGATTTTTCATTAGCCAGTTCTACAATAAATTAACTAGAGAAGTTTAAAGGTTGTTTTCAACAATTTATAGATAAACACACACCACAAAGAACAAGGGAAGACAGTTCATCTTTCTACTTAACTTTTTTACTTACCACCCAACGAAACTTTAATAAGTACGAAGGCAGGTCAATAATCCCAGAACTGAATGTTGTGCACCTGTGTAACCAAAAAACACATTTCACCTGTAGGAAAACAACCCTTAAAGTACCTCAGACATAAACTTTTTTCAGCTGCTTACCTGCGTAGGTTCCTGTTTGTCAGATTCAACACACCACAAAAGGCTATTGGTGTTTCAGAAGGGATCTGTCACCTTGCCAGACATTTAAGTGGTAGCAAAAGCAGCAGAGGCACTTTCAAGTTTGCGCAGAGAATTCTGAAAGTCTCAGTTCGGTTTGACTTGGACAGTGCATCCTACATCTCATCAGATACCCAGCATGGGGCTACTCTGCCTTCCCGAAGCATGAGTTATGAGCCCTGCCCTGATCCTTCCCCAAGTGATCCCTGGATCTAACACAGAAGGAGTCGGTCAGAGGAAAAAGCACCAGTATCCCCCAGTTGCTAGGTAACAAGCAGGGAGATCCTGACCTGAATTCTTAGTGGAGGCTGATGTTACTCAGGAAGCTTAGCTGGGTCCTTCCTGGAAAGGGAGGGCCATGCCAAAAGTTACTCCTGCCATTGTAAAGTCCACTGCGTAGCACCCAGGACAAAGGGACAGCTGCTGAGATATTTTTATGATAAAAAGGCACCTGTTGTGAAAATAGGAAGCGCACATACAAAAATGGAGGGTGGTATTTTCTGCTCTTCATGCCAATGAAACCAGAAAGTTTTTAATCTTTAAATAATATCTATTTCAAATCTGGTCATTAAATAAAGCAGAAGAAACCACCCACCATGTGCACAGCCTCAACATTAACAAATGCAATGAGAGAATATTAAGCATATGAAAACAAAAATAATGTTATCCCATACACCATACTATGAACCATAATCTAAAGCTAGACTCAACATAGAAAACTGAAAGGAAGCAAATCAGGGAAGTTTGTGATGACACAAGAACTCTGCATTTTCTGGTCATGCAAATGTTTTAAGTTATTGCCATGACATTGTACTAATTACTCTATTTAGCTTGCAAATTCCTCAGGATGTATTTTCTAAAAGTTGAAAAGTAAATGCTGAGCCAGACCTGAAGAGCTAAAGTGCCTCTGAGTCCCTTGGATGGGGTATACCCAGCCCTATCATCGTGTATAGCAAAAGGAAATAATGCCTCCGCATACACAGCATAACACGAATGTCAAAGACCCAATTATCTGGAAAAGATGCCTGTTTGCTTTCTACTGGCTCCAAGGAACATCTTGGGGAAAATGGCATGAAAGCAGTGCTGTGCACACCACGTATGGCAAGGCTCCCACAGGCTGGAGGGGCCCATGAGGCTGGGAGGGCTGAGGGGTATCGGTGCAGAAACAAGTCCTTTCACTCCAGCCGGCTGCTCCCCCATCACATCTGAGCACATTCTCACACGTGAGTAGCTCCCTCATTGCTCAAGTAGATTCTGCCACAGGAATATCTGTGAGGACTCCAGCTCAGTCAGGGCAGAAGCTTCCATATCTCTGCATGGGTTTGCAGTGGGTGTACCTACCTCTGTTTGCAGTGGGTGTACCTACCACCCAACCACCACGCAGGCAACTGCTCTCCTAAAGAAGCAGGAGAACTGGCCTGTCCTGTCTAGAGAAGTCCAGCTACAACCTCAAAAGGAATCACTCCACAATAGTCCTCTAGCTGGTAGAAGCAAAGCAATGCTTTAATGGAAGGGAAAGGCACGCAAGTGTCTTTGCAGAACTCTGAGCTGTCCAATGGCACACCTAATGCTTACTCCTAATTCATGCATTGTATCCGCAAAAAGGCTCTCCTTTCACTGTAGCCAGGTTCAGTGGCCTGATAAATCTGTGTTCAGCACAGGCCTGAGGTCAGGAAGCAGTCTCTTAGCTATGCTTCAGATCTCTCCCTCCCCAGAAATGTGTCTATTTATCCAGGGAATCGGTCTATCCCTGCAGCAAATATAACTGCCCAAAACTAGATGAGTATTATGGTGCTTCAAGTACCTTCCTGAACAGGAGCCAAAGCTCATCATATTGATAGGAAAACTATAGTTAATTTCCCCTTCTCATTTTATTGCAGAAAGAGGAAGAGGTCAGAGTTAAGTCCTATCCCATAAGCACTTAAATTTCTAGACATAATAGTTACGAATGCCACAGTCTGAATTCAGCAGGGTTAAATTAATCCAGGTTTTAAATAGACTCAAAATATAAAAATCCCTGTAGATAACCAATAGGTATTTGGAGGAAACATACTGAAAATTTAAGATATTAAATATATATTCACCTGCTGCTAAGGAAAATCTGATCATGTAACAAGACAGCACAAATCACAGCTCTGTGCAGTGCATCTGATTTTTAAGCAGTGCAGATACTCTGAAACAATCTTCTGACGAAAGGCATCTTACAGATACCATCACCAGGAGGCAAAACAGTGCAGAGAATCTACTCATAGAAATATTTGTGTTTCAGATAGCTCTAGACTATTTTTTTTACTATAGATTCAGCTTTTGCAAACCAAGTGAAGTGCATGGCACTTCAGTGCATCTTTTCCTACAGATTCTTCCAAATGGTCTTAATGTTCAACCATGCAACAAGCTGCATTAAATAGCAGATATTACAGAAAACAGAGAAAGCTTGGCAAAATGAAAGGTGTGGCAAATACAAGCTTTTACTAGTGAGGCCCTTAATAGAGGCAAAGAGAAATAAAAAGACACAAGCATGGTAGATTTGAGAAGAAATAGAGAACTGCTGAGCCCAAAAGAGAGAGGAAGAAGAAAATAATTTCAGGATTCATGTAAAAGTTAGAAAAAAGATGTAGATGGAAACAATGCTGTTGGAAATGCTGATTCCATGGAAAGCACAAACTGGACACCTCTCCACTTTTCTAGCATTTCCTCCAGTCTTGTCTCGAACAGCAAGAACAGGTAAGTAGTAAAGCGGATTTAAGTGGGGTAGAGAAAATTCACTCCATAGTGTTAAAAATAACCTGTCACATCTTCCTATTGTCTAAACTGGCATAACTCCACCAGCTTCATTTTATGCCAGCTTAAGACTTGGTCAAATGCAATAAGAGGAAAGTAGCAGTTCCTCTTACATGTTTCACTTTGCCTGCAGGCAGGCTTCAGCAAACGGCGTGTCTGTTCCAGAGGAACATACTTAATGCAGGATCTAATCTCCCTGATGAATACAGGAGGATGCCAAAGTGCCAAACTTGTCAAGCACATCTTGCAACAAAACACACCGTTAAAAATTCACTTTACTTGGCTATACACTTGTAAAGCCATGTAAAACAGACAGCTCCAAATTGCCTGACTTCAACCGCTGAAAGTCAAACATAGCTGTCCAAATCCCTCTGCAAAGGTGTAGTATTACAGTAATTGAGATGGTCCCTAATCTGCTCACATCTCCGCTCCCATCAGTGACACAGTGCCGAGAAGTCTCTGGGTTGTTCAGCCGCAGAAGGAGCTGCTGAAGCACTGATTCACGCTGATGAATTGTAACCAAGCAACACTGCCAGCATCTCTCCAGCCCATTGTTCGACTGAGCTGGGGAGAATAGCAGCAAAACAGCACTGAAAAAACCTGCCAAACTCCAACTTCAATTAAAGGATACCATTCCTCTAACACTCAGCATAGTAAATTATTTAACCAAAATTTAACAGAAATAAACTGTTACTTCCCTCTCAGCAAAGACAACGATGTGCCTGAAGGCAGCAAATTAATTTCTGTGTGTTCAGGACCTCTCATAAACCATCTTTACAAAAGCAAGAGTTGAAATTTACTTGACACAAGAAAATGCAGGGCAATGAATTATTCATCGGAGCAGAGGGACAGAAATACTGCCTTTTTGTTAGTCTGGCTATTAGACACTGAGGGAAACTAGAGAAAACTTTCTCAGATACAGCAACTAATCAGTAACAACACAGATGGAATGGAAAGAAAATAGATAATTGAAAATTTTGTTCAGTGAGAGTTGGCAACTTTTTCCCATGTAAAGGTCCGAAAACAACAGTTAATGCACAAAATACTGCTACTACATCGTCACTCATGTGAACCTTATTATCAACAGAGGCATTAAAAACTTAGGTTACAGTACTGAAATATTTTCCTTTTATTGCAGTTAAGTGGTGGGATTATTTGTTCTGTTTAATGCCACAGGCCTGGATATCAAGAACAAAATTCACTGCAAAATTATCCACTGTTGTCCTTCATGGAAATAAGGTGACACAGTCTGCTAACAAAACTGTTGGTTACTAGGTGTTTTTGCAATGTTCAACAGTATCACCATTTTACCAGAAAAAATCATGTATAAATTAAGAATATGATACTGAATCGACTTGTTTTTATAACATAAAAGACAGGCTAACAGCTGTAGGCATTTCTCAGAGCATAAAAACCAAAAGCACTGACCTGTAAAACAGAAATAGTAATAACATCTGCTAGACTTCTGGGCTCTGAAATCACATTACCTGAGAGCAAGTTTCCAAAAGAGAGACTCGGCACTTACGTAAGACACCAATTCCCTTTTCAATGGACAATGTTTCTCTTTTGAAATTTTACATAAAAGCCTAAGTGCAAAGCCACACACATCTTTCTTCTCCAGGAATTATTGTAGTAGGGCAAAGTAACAAAATGCCATGGCATTGGCATAAAAATAGATTTATCAATGTCTTTCAGAATTTGTAATATCATAGAATCATAGAATGATTTGGGTTGGAAGGGACTCTAAAAATCTTCTAGTTCCAAACCCCCTGCTGTGGGCAGGGGCACCTTCCACCAGGGGCAGCCACTTTGAGGCTGCTCAAAGCCCCATCCAACCTGGCCTTGAACACTTCCAGGGATGGGGCATCCACAACTTATGTTATATCACCTTCTTTGCTTACTTCCATGCTTATCTTTCTAGTCTTTCTACAAACGAGGTTCCTAGGTGTGGTCTTTTCAATCCCATCATGGGGGATCAAACAATTCTGTATTCACTATTCTGTGTGGAGTATCACTAGGACCTCACACAGGCAGGAATGCTGCTGCTTAGGCTCTGCCTGCTTGACAGTCTAGGGTCCTTACAAGTCCTCAGCTGCCACAGGCTTTGACACTACACACGACGCCTTATAGGCTCAAAGCCTGCTCTCCCATGGTATGAGTTCCCACCAACTTCCTCTCAATGTGAGCAGATATTTAAAGCAGAACTTGGTCTCATCATCTTCTTTCCCTTCATATGTTTGCCAGATGGCTTTATTTAATGTCTGTTCTCTGAATTGGCTCTCAGATCGATTTTTTTTTTTTCCCTTACATTTGCCATCTGCTGGTCCAAACAGCTGAATGATACACTTCCTTTTCAATCTCATGGCATAAATTCATTCTTGCTGTCAACTTGGCATCCAAAATAGCATGGCAGGCAGACTGGCAGGTCTGGGTAAGGCCTTGCTCCACCAATAGGAATTTTCTCCTTGTCCCTTTGAGAGCCATTTACATAGGAGCAAAGTTTTTAAGAGGGAACAAAGTAGAAAGCCAGAGCAAAAGACAGGTACCAAAAAAGAACTGTGAACTGTGTTCAGTGATGGAAAGTGGTCTGTGTTGCAGGTATTTCAACACAGGATTTGCAGCAGGATTTGCAGCTCCAGCAGCTGGCAGTGTATGTTCTTGTACAAAGAGAAGACATCAAGTTGTGCAGCAGCTAAGTGCAGAGAATTGCATGTGGACTTCCAAAAGAAACAAATGCTGTGTGGGAAAAAACTTGACTTGGAACCTTCAAACCATTTTCCAGAGTCTTCAGCAACTGTCTCACTCTTTTCAGTGAAACTGTATGAGGACTCTTGTGAAATAACTGATGAGGATATGGGACCATGCCTGCACCCTGCAGGGTGCCCAGCCTGGGCTGCACTACAGGGGCAGTGCCAGAACAAGGGCTTGCAAAACTGCAATAGCAGCTGGCTGGGAAGGGTGTCAGGAGGAGGACAGAAGCTGCATAAGAGGAGGAGGAAGGGAAAGGTGCCAAAAAGTCTTGTTGTGACCCCACCTAAATGCCTAACAGCAAGGCATTACAGAGTTGCCTGAATAGACATGTTTTACATGTCTTGTTGCATTAAACTCAGAACTTTTTAGAGACTATTCTGTCTCAAGTGTTTGCACAGCTCCAAGCACAATAGCTTCTTGTGCTGGTTGAGTCCTTTGAATACTGTAAGAATACAATTAAATAATAAGAGCAGTAAAAACCTTGATGCTATTGATACTTGAGAAGATCTCACATGGCTCTGGAAAAATCACAGCCACAGCAATACTCTTAACAAACACATTTGTTAATCCTCTCACTACTACTGTGGCTTTCTTTTATAGGTAAAGACAGAAAAAATGTCATGAAAAAATATTAACTGTATTTCATATCTGAATGCCACAAAAGACAGTGTAAGTGAACAAAAGCTTGAGAACTCCTACTTCAATGCTTCTGTGTATATTTAAATTTGCAAATACACTTGTCTTTTTCTGTTTCCCCGATGGTTTTGGTGGCTCAGCTGACATCCACTAGCCTGTCTACTCTCCACTTTCTCCACGCACTACATGGTCAAGTAAGTGGGAACAGTGTGAGGTTTGCAGTGTCTTTATCTCTTCATGTTTCATAAATGCTGATACTACAGAGCTGGTCCTAGTTTTCCAGAGCTTCCTACCTCAGTTATGAAGGCAATAGACCTAACCCGGTGGTTCAGTGCTCTTGGTCTCAGCAGCTCTGATCCAACGTCCATTGAAGCCTAAAGAAAGATTCCTTAATCAGCCAGTTAGAGTCAAATCAAGTGCAATTAGGCTCAAGTGCCTCTGAAGAATAAGATGTATAAATTCTTCTGCAACGCAAATTCCTTTGCTGCTGAACTGTATGGAATTGACCCACTTGCTCCAGGTCTCCACGTAACCTCATACTTTGTACACCACCCAATGTTCAAGGGAGGGGTGCTGCGAAACAGATTTCTTGAAATTCCCAAGCTGCTTTATATGCTTCACATTGGTGGTTCACAATCAGATTTCTGGTTGTCACCATCATGAATGGAAGGATAAAAATTCAGTGACAAGTTATGAAATGTTACATCTGCTCAAAAAGGTAGAACAACCAGCCAAAACCAATGTGTCAAAGAAATGTGTAAAACAGCTCCAGATTTAGCCAGATCCAGCACAAGCCAGGCCTATATTTGAAAGCTGCACTGGTGCAGATGTTAGTAGGTGTATGAATAAAGGATAGGAAGACTGTACCACCAGTTTACATATCCATGGTAACTAAGAGAGGATCTCCTGAGAAAAGGAGCTGTGAGATGGGGAACAAAGAATTCTTTTCCCCTTTGAGGGCAAAATAGCTCACACCATCTAGTGAGATTATTTAGGCTGGGGACATGTGCATGTCCGTATTACAAGAGCAAAAAGGAAAAGAGAACAACATGGCATCTTCAGTCCTTAGAGAGCTTGTCTAGCCTGCACTGCAGTCCATGTCTCTGCATGTTCACAGCTCTTGTTCCATCCAGGCTGAAGTTGATGCATACACACCCAGTGGCCATTCAAACAACCCATTGTAATACACAGAATCCAGTACAGTACCCAAGACATACACTGGCTGGTTGGGATGTGAAGACTACAGAAAGAAACAATGGCCTTCTATGCAGATCTCAGTATACACTATTTAGGCACCAATCATAGAACCATTTAGGCTGGAAAACATCTTAGAGGCCATCAAGTCCAACTGTTAATCTAGCACTGCCAAGTACCAGTGTAGCTCACTTCCCTCTGTGTGTATGAGTATGGTCTGAATACATCTATGATGACACAGCTGCATCAGCTCTAGGCTGGGTTTCACAATTTTTACTGTTTCATGACTAGTCATAAAAGTTCTATTACTACTGAAGGACAATGTCCAGAGGAAGTATAAGCAATTTCAGAAGAACTAAAAAACCAAAACTCCATGCAACACAGAGTGATACCAGTGTCCTCACACATGTACCACGATTCAAATGATTGAAAGGGCAACCACTTGAGTTCCCAAGTGCTGTGTGTTCCTCAAACAACACTCACAGAACTGCCATCTATCTCCATTTCCTTACAACCATCACTGGAGCAGGAGGGCAGTACTACCACCAGCACTGAGCTGAGTCCACCTGGACTGGATTCTGGGTGCCTGCATGTGGAACTGCCAGGCAGACATCAGACAGAAGAGAAGAAATAGGCACCCTCTTCCATGCTGCTATACATAAACTCCGAAGCAAAAGGATGAAAAATTTCCACAAATACAGTTTCTTTTAATAATCTCCTTTTCTTAGTCTTCTGACCCTGCCACGATTTTTAGTTTTAGATATGTGAGTCCAATTCTCCACCTTATTTCAGGTCCAGGTTTTTCTTGGGTTTTACTAGAGCGAGAAAGACTGATATCAAAAAGAAAGGGGAAACAGAAAGAAAATTCAGGAAAACAAAGCCTTTACATACCCAGAAAGTCATCTGAACATCCAAACAGAAGCAGAAAAGTTCCTTCTTCTTTTTAAATATATCTTCTGTTTCCAAGCTATACTAACTACATGGTATGTTTTTAAATAATCTGTTTTAAAATACGTTGGGTGTGATCTAGTTACTAAATATTGCATGATTTGATTTGATAATTACACAGCAGAGCAAACTACTTTCCTCATCTAGAATAAGATGCAAAATTCTACAATGCCTTTAAGAAAATGGGACTTGAGTACCTTTTATTTTTTCCAATGACATGTAAGCCCAGGAAAAACTAATTTTCTATTTTAGCTGGTTTTCAAAGTCTTAGAATTGACAGTTGCATGTGAACAATTTACATCTTCACTTTTACAGCTACATGAAATCAGCATTGATTTATGCAGCACACAATGTCTTTATTTCTTCATTAACTTCCCTTCAGCTTTTCACTGTAAGCCAGTGATATTTTACTAGAGATAACAGTGATACTTGTATTAATTTCCTTCATTATATTCAGTCACTCATAACTCTGGCAGGTGGTGTAACTTTTAGGTCCTTCAAGTGAGGGAAAAAA
Source organism: Hypocryptadius cinnamomeus (assembly GCA_013400635.1). NCBI lineage: Eukaryota > Metazoa > Chordata > Aves > Passeriformes > Zosteropidae > Hypocryptadius > Hypocryptadius cinnamomeus. The sequence continues at coordinate 32,231 of VYZP01013880.1, forward strand.
AGGATGAATAACTTGTGATGGTGTAACTGGAGTCCACCCCACCCACAAGAGGCAGGTTACAGCTCCACAATGAACTTTGGTTCTGACACACTCAGCCTTGTGCTTTGACTCAGCAAAGTAAATAATGCTCTTTACAAGCAGTCTGCAAAAAATTGCCAGGGCGTTCTGGTTTAATAAACAGCATCTTATCAGGCATTACACATCCAGTATAATTAGTTAAGATATTTAAAAACTGAAGTGGTCTCACCCAATATTCAGCAATTTCGTGTTCCTAAGCAAAGTGGCTGAGTAATAAGAAATATTATATTGACTAGCTAAAAGTTGAAGATCATTTTGATAACAAACCTTCTCTTGTAAGTAGATCATTCGCATGTTCCTATCACAGTAGCACTCTTACCTTCACTAGCAAATGGCTTTTGCTTCCTTACCCTAACTTTTTAAGGCAGACATTGTCTCCAGGTCACTACAAACTGTACAGATTGTTGTGGAGTAAAAAGTTTTAATAACATCACAGCAGACTCTTGGGCTGAGGTAGTATAAGCAGTCAGGTTCAGTCTAATTCTAACAGCTAAATAAACAGTTAGGATGATGCTCAGGGCTATTGTAAATTCCAGCCACATTCCATACTGAAGAGTGGACTGAGAAAACAAAATGGTGCAATCACTTATTAATACAATGAATAAAACTAGATTGGTCACTTTTATTTTGCCCTATGCTTCAGAAATAGAGGCTATTAAAATAACAACTAGTCAGATACAAAAAGCTAGGAGGAAATGAGACTTTATGTTATGGAAATATAGCTGACAAATGCAGTGCTGTGTAAGAGCAGATGTGGTTGAAAAAACAATTAAATACTTTTCAGCAGAATTTGCAAGTTTGTTTTGTAGAGGTGGAAGCAAGAAGCCCTTGCTGGAGATTCTCATACCATCACCCACAGACCCAAAGTACATAGGAGTTCAACAGGAAGTTGAGATGCACCTATCTGCACACATGGTCCTCTTATCTTGTGATTGAGCTACAGCTTGTGACTTTCATTCAGAATAAGACAGCAAAGCAGCTGAGCTGGTTATTAAACCAGACTGTTGAAGCAATGTCAGTAAAAACTACAGAATCTGATTTAAATGTCTAATTGTCATTATTTTGCTTTGTCTAAGAAACTTGCTACACCAGGCTCATTGCAAGAGTTGCAGAGAGTGTTTTAAGAAAACTGACCAAAAATTGTTTGTGTACACATGACAGTTTACTGTGCTCTCTGCTCACATAATCATTTCATATCAGATTCACAGGATTAACTATTGCTAAAAACATCCTCTCACTGTGAGAAAGGTCATGGAAACAACCTCTTTACTCTAGAGCGGACAGCACTTCCTTAAAGCACTCCATCAGAGTCCAAATAAAAACGCTCATATGCTTGTGCTAACAGTGTTGAGTTACACAAGCATTGGTAACCAGTTTAAAGAGCATAATTTTGTCAAAACAGAAGGCCAGCTACTATTATCCTTCTGTATAGTGCAGACTCAAGGCAAATGTCAGAGGAGCCAGACTGTTTGCTTAGTTCAGGTATTTCGGTAATGGACTAACCTTCAGTGTCATAAAACTTTGCCTGTTCAAGGGTTGAAGCCCACTTGGGGACCTTGGATTATCAGATATGCAGTGGTATATTATTACAAACCCATGATTCCAACTTGCTTCTAGGAAAGAAATATGCTTCTTTTCCTCCTATCATCTTCCACTGTTAAATTTCAAGTTAATAACCCCTTGTTGTGACTGGTTTAAGCATTACTGAAACAATTCAAAGCAAGAGTAAAATGCAACAGAGCTTCCTTATCCAAGGACGTAATGAAATCAACAGAACCATCATCTACAGATGCATGGCAAGTCCAAAGGAGCAACTGATGTTCTGGGGCAGAGAGGTGTCCCTTAAGTTTGCTATCACAAATGTAGGTATTTGTATGGCAGAGATGTTTCTGTGCAAAAGAAGAAAACAAGGAAGGAGAAACTCTGCAGAAAAAACAGTAGTAAAGGCTGCAAAAAGTCCGAGGGAAAGTAAGAAAAGTTATTGAAAAAAATTCCTAAAAAGGGCTAATGATTGAGCACCACTTCATTGGTGGCAGAACAAAGCAGGGAGTGATACTCAGAGAAGCCTCCCTCCTCTTCAATGAATTCTGCTTCATCCATGGAATCAAGATTTGTTTGGGGTTTTGTTTTTAATTACCAGGATTAGATCTGGCTACATCATCAGACTAACATTAGCTAAAAGCCTGGTTTTGGCCTAAGTTTTGACAGCCTCAAATCTCAAGTGAATCCAGGGACACAACCCAATTCTGACCTTGCAGCAGATCCTCATTCTGTCTTGCCCACATATGGCTTTTCATATACAATACATTGGGATCTCAAATGCCCGTGCAAAAGTGGAAGCACCAGCAGATCAACTTTCAGGTGGCTTTTGTTGATTTCTTTCACAGCTGTGAAAGAATTAACACTGGCACACCTGTCAAAAGAAGCAAGAGAGCCTGTTCTGCAGGCAAGAGGCCACAGACAGGAAAACAGCTCTGCACCCCACCAAACCATGGGACCCCGCACTCACAGGCTCCCTTCTCCTGTGCTCCTGTCCACCTTTCCCAGGAACCATAATGCTCCTCACTGTACTCTGCTTTACCCAGCTTACCAGACACGTTCCCTTCGCACCATCACAGCACCCAACACGACGCTCCTCCAGACACATTTGCAGGTACCTCAGAAATTTTGCCCAGCATATAGAAGGAGCCGATTTCCTGAAGTCCTTTCAGCTTCTCTGCTGACTGCACTATGTGCCACAGTTTCTCAAAACTAATCTGCTGTTTCAGAGAAACAAGAAACTTATGAGAACGTGTCAATTCATTCACGATACACACTCCTCTACAAATATGTAACACAGATTGGAACTGACATTCAAGATGACCCACACCCTATATAAGCCTCACAAAAACTGCCTAGCTTGGCAAACTAAGCCTCCATACTCAGTGTCAAGCTAAAACATTTGTTAAAATAATTCTTGGCTTCCTTCCACTCCAAACAAATTCATCAGACAGATATTTCAAGTCATTTTTGACTCAAGCAAGCAGAAGTAGGAAGGTACAAAAGTAGAAATGTAGAAGCCTTCATTAATTAGAGTATGACTTTTTTTTGGTATACCTTTCTCTTCCACATAAGGATAATGGAAGGTTTTGGCTATTTTTGAGGTCACTGTCTCCAATTAAGAGNCAACACACAAATGACCTCCTCTGCCCTACAGACTGGAAGTGCTCTCTCTAGCTGTGGGATCAAACACAAATCATTCATACCATGCTATAAAAAGTCCACAGACTAGCACAGAAAATAGAACTGTGCTTTACAAAAATCATCAAAAAAAGAAGAAGCAATTTCCCCTCCCCTTCAATATACCAAAATGCTCACCTACTGACACCTTCCAGGGTAAGGACAAAATCACTTTGCTTGCTGTGGTTGATGCAGCCTAGCCCATATCCAGGAGCCTCTGCCTCGGGCTGCATCTGCTCTTGTAAGTGAAACACTTTTAGGACTGCTCTGCACTGGAGACAACGCTTGAAACCAGACTGCTAAACTCTCATGATCTTCAGAAGAGGTTGACTACATCCACTCGGCTTGTTGCAAACCATCACCAGCCTATCCAACCACGATTGTGTCCAGGGCTGTTCCAACAACCCAAGATCAATGACAGCCTGACCCAGGAACATTTCCTGCCCTGTTCAGTAGTTTAGATGCATCTTCCCTGTCCACCTACTCAAACTGTTCAGATCTGTAGCATGTCCAAGGTACATGGCAGCTGCCTTCTTTGCTTACAGAACCAAATTTCCTTTCCTTGAAATCAAGGTATGTGAACAAGGAAAGAGGGTGAAAAAAACACACATACAGCTACTACCCAGACATGTCTGTATACTAGACATGGCACACCCAGTGCTCACAAATTCAGAAGTACTCCCTAGGAGCACCCATTCTTCAGATAAATAGTTATTGAGGGTCATGTTTTCACAGCCATTAAATACCTAAAGATAGAGATGGGAGCCATCACTTCTTGCAGCGAATAGGAATCATTATCCAATAAGATCCACAGCAGGATTTTGAGGTTAGGTGTCTCCTTCTTATTGCAGTGGACTGGGATTTATCCCTGAAGATGTTAAAAGCATCTGTTTTGAGTGTGATGCCTTTGTAATCTCTTTACATGAAAGTACAATGTCTCTAATCCATTACACTGGCTTATGAAAGAAAGAAATACAAGAGTAATAGTATAGGCAAGTGTTTTCCTCCCTCTGCTGGGTAAAAAAAATAACACCTACATATTTCAGCTTTGCAACCTTGCTTCATGTCTATCTCTGAGCAAACAAATTGAAGTCCTGTGGAAGCTGCTCAGTTGAATTTCAAAACTACCCAATAGTGTGAGACAGAAGACAGGCAGAAATAGTTAAATAGTTTAATTCACACTGGTTTGTCATTTGGTCAAAGAGGTTTTGTAGACAGAATCAAAAAAAGGGAACCTTAAGTCATTGGAAAGAACAAATAATTTTCACAGTGATACTTGACTTTTTCCCCCCAGCATCCTTTCACTGATGCAAGTTACCCAGAACTCTAATCTGCACAATCAGTTTAAAACACTGACGTACATCTAGCACCTCACTTTAAAAAAATAAACCAATAAAGAAGCATAGCACTCTTCACCAGTTGGTTCAGTAGCAATTAAACAAACTGAGTTTACAGTCTGCATCATACCTCATCTCACAATAAATTTGAAAAAGATATAGGCTACAAGATTGAATAAAAACAAATCTATACTTGTGCTCCCATGATTTTGTATCAAATAACTTTTGAGAGAAGTACATATTTAATTGAATATTTGAGAGCAGTAACCTCTACAGTATCTTATAAAGCAGGCTGCTGAGGAACAAGAAACCCATGGACCAGATACAGCCTATGACTTCACTTGATAATTTTGGACTGAGTTATTCGAGGAGAATGCATGAGGACAAGAAAGAAAGTGAATCTGTGCCCTGCCAAATGGGTCTGACAGTTCTCCCTGGGCTGCAGGGGAAAAAATTCTCATTTCTACTATAATCCAATACTAGGAGAAAATTATAGCACACATTGACACAAGAAAATGCTCCTCATTAACAGTTCCTATAAACCTTAATGGCAAGTAAGAGGCACAAAAGTAAAAAATGTTGTCTTCCTTATTTTAACAACAGATTTCTTTTTCAGAGTTAACTTAGAAGTATTCATGTTTGGAAGCTAAATCTAAAATACCTGAAATGGGCTCTATTTTCATAAACTATTGAGTACACCTCTCCTTAAAAAAATCAACCTTTAGTTTGTCCACCTCCAGTGTCTCAAAGACATTAGCCACCTAGGAAAATTCAGGACATTTCACTGAATACACTAGTCTTTCTTCAAACACTTGTTTTTAAAATCCTGACACAACAGGCCTAATGAGAATAGCATTTTCTTTTTCTTGCTTGGATTATGTGCCGTTGTGGCAAAATTTAGCTACCACTAATAGCTTGAATGCACCAAGCAAGATATGGAGAAGGATCTCTGCAAGCCTGTGTATTCATTCATGTTTACAAAAACTGACATCATACAGATTAAAAGACTGATTGGCATATCTTAACTGTTTGCTTAAATGATGATGAACTCCAGGTTTCTCATCTCCTCTTTTTGTTTCACACTATCTTACATATTTGTTCATGACATGCTGTTGAAGAAACTAAAGGCTGATTTCTCTTTGACTAATGACATTAAATAAACTCTATTTTATTATGATGCTGCCACCTGTAGTCTTTCTGAACGCCACACTACCTCTGCACAGTTTTGATTTGCATTTAAATTTCTAAAAATTGCATTGTTTATCTTTTGCTAAAACTTTCAACATCACCCCACCCAGCAAGGAAAACATCAAATAAAATGTTTGAGGGGACACGCTTTTGTCATCTTTCCTCTGTGATTTCCAGCCCCACCAAGTAATCTCCCCAGTTTTGGATACTCTGATGTTTTCTGATGAAGAGACTGCTTTCAGAAGGTCTGAGAAGAACAGGTGACTCTGAGGTGAATATCTACAAAACCAGCATGAATGGTTCCTTTTAAACACCAGAGAGCATGCCTGAACACATTACACAACCAGCCTACAGTGCAGAAGACAGGATGGAAACCAGATCTGAAGTTTCTGTAAGGCCTGAAGGAGAACTCTCACCAGATACTCCCATATATCCTTCATTCATGCTCTATTTCTGTACTCTGATCAGGACCACTAAGCAGAGACATTAATTCTCTTCCTCTCACGATGCTTTTCTGTACTATGGTTTTCTGAAGCTACCATCATCAAGTAAAAATCAGACCTCAAATACAGCAGATATGCATGCCTACCGCTGTAGAGCAGCACACAAAGTGCTGTGGATCTGGAATCTCTCCATCTTGTAGTCCTACCAGTCAAGACCTAAGCCACAGGGATGTTTTTGCACAGTGTTCCTACCTATGAAACTGTTGACTCTGTGGTGATGCATTAAACACTACACCAACTCAAAAGGCCTGTAGCTGCAGAAATTAGCAATTTGTTCTTCTTCTAGGAATAGAATTAGAAAGACAGATAGGCAGATCATATGTCTGTCCCTCCTTAACCTCCAATTTGTCCAAGTACCTATGGAAACCCTTGCATGTTTCCATGGTCAGCTGATGCAGTGCAACTCCTGCATCTGCCCAACCCCCCAGGACCTTGAAAAAACCATAGTGATACCGATTCCAGTATTAAGGAAAGAATGCCACAACTGTAAGATTAAAAGAGCTACTAATTTTGATGGCATACAGTGCCCTAAGTCCTTTAAGTTCCACATTATATTGTATTTATAGCTTCTTTGTTCAGTTCTAGAATATTTTCCATTTTAGGAAGGAAAGAAATCTACTCAAGAATCAAACAGACCTCATAATTCTAAAATACAGGCAGCTGATTGCATTGTATTAGACAATGAGTTAGAAGATGAAACAGTTCCTTTGTTATATCCTACTTCTCTTTAAATAGCAGAATTGCCAAAGCTGTTGTGATAAAAGAAGAATGACATGGAGAATTAGAACTGTGTAATCTTCTCATCTCACTCACCACTTTAAGATACAAAGAAGTAAAAATGCTACCTGTGTCCATTGCCCGTAACTTTTATGCGCTGCAGATAAAAACAAACAAACCAAAACACACTGAGTTTTTAGCTTTTCAGGGATGCAATATTAAACAATTTCATTAAAAATAAACAGACTTTTTAAAAAATAAACTCCTTTTCCATAAAAAAAAAAAAAAGAAAATCAAGAAAAAAAAGCAGAGCTATTGTGTATTTTTATCCACAGAACAAACAAACTGTTTATGTGGACTGTATCTTAGCAGTGCAAGCTGAAGCACTTTTTAAAACTGTGTACTCTCAGGCGTGTCTCGCCTGTAAACTCAGACATTATCTCTAAAATCATGTAGTGTTTCCATAAAAGAAAAAGTCGTGCTGTCAAGTACTGTCAAGAAATTTTCCTTGAAGGACTCTTTTCAAAGCTACTTCTGTCTTAGCAACAAACTTCAGCAGAGAACCAGCTGGCAGAGGACACCACTGAATGTATGTGCTAGCTTGTACACGTGTAGGTTTTCCACACTCCTGGAATGGATTGATGAAGTCTGCTCTGAAGCAGCTGGGAGCATGGAGAACTCTGAGAAACAAAATGCACTGGAAGAAATACCAAAGACATCAGTGTCCTGTTTTATCTCGTTCTCTTTGAACATAACAGGCTGGCTAAAAAACCATTTATCCTAAGTAAATACTCTAGTAATTACACTTCACTAGACTCATTCAAGGTCATGAAAGCCAATGGTGATAAACTGCTAAAAAGTCCCACTTCATCTCTTATACCTGCTTTGATGCATATTTCTCTGAGTAATTGATTTAATCTTCCTCTTGATTATTTCAAAATTTGTCAGCATTTAAGGCATCACCAATGTCTAGAGTGAAATTTGCTCCCAAGGTGCATTTCAAAAGTGCTGCACAAAAGCAGATACACCATCTGCTGTTTGAAGTGTTCCTAGACAATTTTCTGTTACATTCCTGCAGCTACTGGATAAGCCACTACTGCCAAGAGGAATTCTGTTGACTCCCTCTGAGGCTATACAGAGTACAGGCATCAGGAGTAATAGGACTCACAAGCAGTATGAAAACAGTAAAATGGTACCCTTGAAATTAAGACAATGATTATTTAAGTCTGAGCTTTACCAGAAGCATCACTGCTAATAGTTTTCACAGAAACATCTACTAATACATTTACACTCTGCTCCCAGACTGCTGTCTGTATCTTCCCAGAGGCCAACAGACGCAGTTGCTTGGCTTTGAGCTGCCAAGACTTCTAGTTTCATCCTGTTATAAGTCATCAAACAGATGTAGGCATTTTACACTCAGAATTCTACAACCCACTATGTGCACTCTTTACAGACACCAAAAAACGGAGTACTCCAGAATTCCTGTACTGATTGCATTGTTTACTTCTATGCTTAATTTCAAAACTTTCCATTTTAAATGTATTTCAGAGCAGCCAGACTCTTATATTGCACTGTTATATTGCGCTGTTTTACCCACATCTACCAACATTGATGAAATCAAATTTGATACTGTATCAGGAAGATCTTTCCATTAATGACTTTATGAGATGACACAGATTTAATGAGCCTGTCTTAGCTTAACCCTCTTCATGTGTAGCGTGGAAGGAGAGAAGCTGCAGTACCACACTGAGAAGGCACTGGGAAGGGATTTGTGCAAGTATTGGCCAGTTCAAAAACAAACTGAGAGGACCCAAATAATTCTGAGGGAGTTCTGCTGACTTGAGGATGAGCAGCAATGCACAGAAATGCTTTGGTACAGATGAAGCCATCTTCCTAAAGTGATAACATCCGTGAATGGACATTTCACTGCAATAAAATGGGTAGGTAAATGGTCTCCTTTCCTGACCTTTTTGCATAGACTCTCCCTTTAATAATACAGAACCATAAATCTTGCAGCAAGAGAAGACTGTATATTTAATATCTTGGATAAATTACATTTTATGACTGAACTTCCATCTCTCTTGTGATTGTTAACTCTCTTCCAGTACATGCACAGCTGAGAAATGAAGCAGCTTTTTCTAAGAGCATTTTACAATCCTGGCATGTACAACTTTATTTCTATTGCCTTCCAACAAAGAAGTTGGAACTTCCATGTTCAAGCGGATGCCCTGCAGTATTTTGGACTTCAATAAACTAGCCATATTCATTTCATCAGCACCTACATTTGCAGAAAGGCACTTCTAGGCTTCTGTAACAAACAGATAAATGAACTGTGCATTGCTGGGTACGTTTAATGGGCCAAAGCCTGAGCTTGGTGTTATGAAGCAGAGAAGAAGAGAGCTGACGGATTCCAGCTGTGCAGGGCACTGGACAAGAGATCTGTGACAAAAGTAACAACAGACTTCACAGTCACCTTCACTTTCTGCATTGTGAGTGCTCTGCAGGTCCCTATCTACAATGTGTGTTGGTTACACTCTCCAGTCAAAGACCAGTTGTGCTCACAACACACATCTGAAATCAAGAGTGGAACAGATAGGCTGTGAGGCAATGACCATTTATTAAATCTTCACAAAAAACAGGGAGAACTCATCTATGTATTGTTAAACATTGATGATTTCTCTTTCATCCTGGTGAATCTGAAATGCAGCTTTGCTACCGCAATAAATATTTGCCTGAGACATTTCCACAATTCAACCCTATTTGCAGTTCCTCGGTAACAGTTCAGTGCCGGTCCTCGTTATTTAGTTTTTTCCTCCTTTTTGCTACATTTTTTCCATGACTATAAAGTCCAAGGCTACCAGCCAAGTACTGTACAGCTGTTAACGTCCTGCACAACAGAGAGGACAGCAGAGGCTGTCAGCACCACCACAGGCTGAGTGGGAGCAGAACCCTTGCCTCTGTAGAGCTCAATGGCAGGCAGCACATACTCATATTCCCATCCACTGCCTTAGAAGCAACACTGCCAGGTTAGCTGTTTTTTTCCAAGAGAAGAATTAGACCCTATACACCCAGAAGCACATGCTAAATAAAACATTTTTTAATTAAAAACACAGCAGAATTTAAGTTCACAAGGTCTCTGTGAAAGCAAAGAAACATGACCTTCTACTTTCTCTAAACCCTGACGTCTGTACATAGACAAACTAATTACCCATCACTATAAACAACCACAGACAGTTCCTACCTCGTCACTGGATAAGCCTAAATGCACCTGCTCCCTTTCCTTTAATGATAAGCCAACTCCCACCCTGAAAACGCCTTCTTTCAATGATTAAAGAGCTACAAGCCAAGTGCCAGTAATAAAGTTACATTTTTTTTCCTTCTGTAATCTAATCTTTGCCCTGTAGAAACTGCTGATGAGAGCTCAGTTCCACTTAAAATTTACATAAAAATAATCCATATCATGTTGCATGGAAAAGGACTGTTGCCCCAGTGTTTATTGGCATGGTGATACAAAGACTGAGAAATTACTCTGATGCAAAATATGATGTACAGCCTTGTATCAGCATCAAACAGGCTTTGATGCATGGTTGCTATTTTTGGAAGCTAATGATCTGTGAGTGGTAAAGCAAATGAACTTCTTAATGATGACAAATACAGGAGAATGTACAGTACTGAGCAGAGAACATGATGTCCAACCAAAGAAAGATTTATGGGAGATAGTTATGGTACCTAAGATTTATAATGGCAAAATAAGAGAACAGGAAAAGCTTCTGGAAGATGTTGTGTGTCTACCTGGAATAACAATTTACTTCCAGACAAAGGATGGAATGTACAGTCCACCGCATGCTTCTAGCTGATACTAACATTGCTTTGGTATTTATATGCATATAAAGTGTAAGACATGCATTACTTTATCCAATTTAAATACAATTTTAGAAGCTATAGAAAAAAAATTGGTTTTTAACTAGCATGAAAATATGCAAACAATTAGTGTTTACATGTTGGGGTGTTCCTATAAACTTCTCTTTATATGTGGGGTGGTTTTCAGCTAATTATATGGCAAAACTGGCAAGGTGATGTTTTCACAACTAAAATTTTATTGTGCTCTTAAAAGATTTTGAATTGAAGAGATTCCTATACAGTAACCTAAGATCCATCAGTGGCAATTAAAATTCAATACACTAAATATACTATGGATAGTAAAATTTGTCAACAGAAGCTAGCATAATAATGAAAACTGCATTTGTGGTATTTCAGGTCTCATGCCTGAAAATACATTAAAGAGAGGGAAAAGTCACACAATTTATGGCCAACTTCAGGGTAGAGGATCAGTCAGCATTTTGAGAGATATTTGAGGAACGGGAGAGGAAAAGCCACAGCCTTTCAGGGCGAGAAAACACTGCCTGCTGAGCTCAGCCTTCCTGCGGGGAGCCGGGCTGGTGGGAGCACAAGCCTGTCCGCACCTTCGAGAAAGCCGGACCCGCCGGCCGCGAAGAAGCCGTTTGTGTACATGGCAACCGGTGTCCCACTAGGTACGTGTGGCCTCTAAATTAAACGCCTGTTTAGCTTCGGGTTAAGCGTCTCCCGTCGCTGTGCTCGCAGATGAACAGCCTCCGGACACGACGCGGGGAAGGAAGCGAAGCCCTGCCCGCCGCCCAGCCTCCCCCGACGGCAGCGCCCGCGGCTCGGCCCGGGGGAGCCGCTGGCGCAGCTCCCGCTCTGCCCTCACTCACCTGCAGCCCGTGCGGGGCGGCGCGGNCCCGCGGCGCTGCCCCGGGGCGGGCGGGGTGCGGCGCTCAGGTGTTTTCCACCTCGGCAAGACATTGACCGCGGCCGGGTCACAGAGCCGCGCGGGGGTGAGGAGGAGCAGGAGCGGACCAGGCACTGAGAGAGGGCGATTTCAGCGCTACAACTTTCCGCCTCGGCTTTTTTTCCCCCTTCGCCTACCCTAAGTGGCTCGAGGTAGCGACGAGCCATCTCCAGATTATTGTCTTGAGCGAGTGTTGGAGGTAGACGGGCAATTACAGCACGTAGATACAGTGAGGATCCTTGCGGTGGTATCTGGTGAAAGGCTTTGGCTGGAGCAGCTTGCATCTGTGAGCAGTAGTGCTCTTGGGTCTCCAAATTGGGCGTTTCAAGCTTACTTCTATGCAGGAGGTGAGAAAGGAAGGCTGGAGGAACTGACTGGAAGAATTGACCAAAATAACATCGGGTAGTTGGTTCCCCACTTCGGCATCTTATGTATTTTAATAAACTTCTCTCAAACTTGTGAGTTCTGGTTTCAACATGAGCACTTTTTTTTTTTTTTTTTTTAAAGAGTCTCTCTCATGTAAAGTTAGTGAGTCTGAGGAAGCACTTTTGGATAGAAAATACAGGTGTTGCCTGATAAATGAATGAACACCACACTACACTGACTTGTAGTCCAAGGTAAAAGCATTAGAGTGAAAAATGCTGTGGAGGTTCCTTGTTTCTTAGGGCACTGGTAAGGGAGGTAGAAATGAAAATGGAAAGCTGGTGCACACTGACTCAGTCTTAAAATGAAAAATCATTTCAACACTACTTCTAGAGCAGTCACTGTGGGTCAAAAAAGAAATTCAATTATAGGTTTTATTTCTGCCAAGTAGCATTGTTTTAAAAATATTTGTGCTATACTGGCAAAAGTGATTTTATAAAATATTTCTATGTGCAGGAAAGACATACCCTCATGTAAAGCAAATCTGAGAAGTACATTGTTCACTTGCTCAGTTGCACTGCAGCTCTGACAACAAAGACATTTTCTGCTTTGTGTACTCTATATAATTGCTTGGGTGTAGGCTGCATTCAAGATAAAAAATGTTTGTTCTTCTCCCACCTCAGGAAATAAAAGCACCAAAAATACAACATAGATGAGAAGCACAAGATAGGAAACTTAAAACTAAGTTTAGACTTTTGCATCTGCTGAAATAAATTATTAAACTGTTTCATGTATTTTAATAAAAATCAAATGTGGGACAGCCTAGAGAAAAATCAAATTACAGTATATTAGAGAGTCAGGTAAAAAAAATCCATTGGAAGGGAACATAATTTCAGGCCATACCTTTATACATAATGTTTTAATTACAAACCAGTATTGGTTTTTTCAAAGTTTATTAATAAAAAATCTGATCCTTGTAATGAAATAAGGTTGTGTTTTGATATATTCGATCCAAGTGGAGTCATATGAAAATTTTATCCATTTTATCAAGCTCTTTTTCTTCTGTTTGGAAAGTGTCCCAAATGTAAAGCTAACTGAAATATCTTTCCACGTGTTCAGATAGCAGTGCATGTTAATACCACAAAGATATGTATGATTCATTCATCTTCATTTCACTTACTCCCTCTGCTGGGAATTAGCATGAAAGTTCAGTGGATCAGAGGAAAGATCATTAAGAGTGCAACCTACATTAAAAAGCCTCTTTTGCTTCTTTTATTAAAAGATCACACTTCTTTACAGACCCTCCATTCTGTATCAGTAAATCAATTTGCATTTCTTGTTGCAGGGCTATTCATCCCAAAATGATGAGGAAGGAGAAGCTAATGCAAATGAACTAGTTAAATAAGGAATATATACTAAGTTCTTAGGCATTCTACTGTATCATTGTAACTGCCACTATCAAAGATGAAATAAATATAGAAAAGCAACGGAGTAACAGAACTAAACTATACCTGATGCTGATAGCCATGTTGCTAATACTCCACTGCCTACACTGACACCAGCAGGATTAGTTGGTCTGAGAAGAAAGGGGGTAGAAGGGGATAGAACAAAAAATTCAGTTGTAGTACTACCAAACACTACCCCATACCGTGAACATTTTTTCTGCTCAAAGACTAAAACCACTTCCTTTAACACTGACAGCAGAATCTTAACTTCGATTACATATTGCTAAAGTTCAAGCTTTATTAGTGACTGAGAAGAAGAAAAAGAATGATGACAGTCGTCAACAAAGGGAGACCAACAGATGTCATATTGTAATGGAGATACCACTCTGTATCCATACATCCTGCTTCTTCTAGTACGCAGAAAAGATAATAAGGAGGAGGATACAAGAGATACTGAATTCTTTCTCTTACAATCCCTGTAAACCAGTTATGCTCAAGTGAAATACCTTCTACTGAGTAGTGGGGACAGTTTCCATTGCCACAGGTAAGAAAACCTAGTGAGAAACAACTCTATAACCAGTGGCTTAAAATTATCATGAATACTTTTACAAATACTATAGGTTTCTTTGTTATGCAAACCACATGATTTTAGGTCATAACAGTATAGCTGAATTTAAAATACTCTTATTTTTTATAAACCACAAATTGTATTTCCAGGTTTGCCTAAGTAAAAATATTGTGTAAGAGGCAATTTATATATATGTATAAAAATCAAGTATAGCATTGTTCATAGTTTCAAATAAGTGCCACAAATGCAAACAAGTGACAATACATTTTTTTGGTGTAGGTCTCTTTCCAATCAAAATATTGTAACTAAGCAACAACAAGAAAATCACAAGTAACGCACATCATGAGGAAATAGATACTATCACAAAGTTTGTAACACATATAATGCTGGGCATATACAACAGTAATTCCTGGGTATTAAAAAAAATTAAGATGTACTACAGATTAGAGCATTTACAACCAAAAGTAAAGAACTGTAAAAACTCTGAGCTCATTATTGGCCTTTAAAACTCAGTCATGGACTGAAGGCTTTTAGAATATACTACTGGAGCAGTGCATACAATTCCCAACCAACAAACACTGTTCCAGTCCTCCTGGGCTATTACTACAGACATTGCCAACAAGCCAATTTATTGTCAAATAAAACATATTGTTTGCAAATTTCAGCAAATTCAATTATTTTTTCTTTTTTTTCTTTCTTTCAGTTTCTGACTTAGATCAGACATAGAGGGATTGCTACTACAGTGATCCTGCTCTCTGAATATACTCACTTGAATGTTTTTGGATTTTTTTCTTAACCATCAAAAATTATGCAGCAATTAATTGCTGTCAGAAGTCACTTGAAGTCTGTATGTCATCACCGTTGACAAAATTTCCTTTGGCTCCATCCATGATATTGTAATCCCCTTGCAATTTTCCTGCAAAAAAATTAAAGTTTTCATTTCCAAAACATTTTTAAGGAAAAGCTAACCCTAATGAAAAGGCTATTACTTTACCAGAGTACGCAAGAAAAAGCAGGTTTATTACATATTGATATTTATAATCTCATATTCCTTTATTCCTCTCTCCATAAGAGAAGAGTTTTTAAGTCCAAATTGCTTAAGAATCTTCTGCTTTTACTTTTTAGGTGAGCACCTAGACCCTCTTTACTGACTTCTATATTATGTTACATAGAAAAGCATCATCATTGCAACTAAAGAATTATGTCTTAGGACATGGGCCTCTGCACAGCATATCCACTCCCAAAAAGAACTCCTTTTATCTGTACTAAGTTTATCTAATATCTGCTTCTCATCTTCTAAATGATAGGATATTAGTTTTATAGAGCAAGATCACATATCTCAAGCTGTTTTGTGATCATCTTCTAGGAAAAAAAAAAATCAATACGACAGTATGATTGCAAAACAACAAATCTCTTTCTCATCTTCCAGGATAATGAAATTATCATCTCCTCTCATCTGGGAAAAGTGTACAATATGCCTTTTAATAACTGCATAATGTGGCAATGGTTCATATCATTATGTCTGCTCCTACAGTCTTTATTTATTACTTGCAAGCAGTCTCATTAACACTGGTGATTGCTGGTCTGACTTCTGTGGCTGTCTGCCAAATAAGGAATGAAGAACCAGAACCTCCAAATTAAAATCAGCTCACCTGTACTGAAAAATATTGTTACTCTTGTGGAAGATAATCCTAAAATTTATGTTACACATATATATCTATACTTTAATTTTTTAAAAACATCATTCATGAAACTATTTTTAGAGGCTTTTTAAAGCCACCTGTTCCTAAAAAGCAACACAGTTGCTTTATTTCAGTATTAGGAGAATTCATATGGGTTATGCTGTCTTTAATTATTACTCAGACATGTATGTTAATGTTGAGCAGTCAGCTTATCACAAAAAAAAAATTCATATAAAGGAATATATGTGCAGGTTTATGCTTAACCCATTATTGTGACCAACAGGCCTTTGCTTGCAAAAATAAAACGGAGACCTAATTAATTCTTTTATGAAGATAGCAAAAAGGTTTAATCTAGGTGTGGTTTCTGAAAGCACTTTGAGGAAACTTCCTAGACTCTTTAAAAGTCAATCCAGATAATTTGACAGATTATATTTTATTGTATAAAAATGTCATAGCACATTTGATGTGTAAGGCAAGCTTTGGACTCCTATCACTTAGGAAAATCAGACAGAAAAGGTCTTTCCCACCAGGTCTGCAACACGAACTGCAGGGCACATCCTTTTCACTTTACTGGACCAAGGACTCTGGTACAATAAATACACAGAGAAAGATGGAATAATAAGAAAAAGTTACTGTCCAATTTACTTCTGATATTACATCCTCCACAGAATGAAAAGGTGACTGTCTGCCTCTTCTCCCATCACAGACTGACAGCTGAAATAGCAACTGGAGAGAAGGAAGGGCATTAATTGTGATTCCAACACTACTCTCTCATTATACTTCATGTATACTGAAGAGTCACACATCAACTGTGGAAGAAGCCTTTCCAGTTTCTAGCAGTTTTTTCTACAGTACCTTTTTCAGTCCCTGGTGACTTGTCTTAAAGTGGCTGAAAAATGAGATGTCCTCTCCAGGAACACCTTCCTGGAATAGTATTACACTACCTAACAGGAACTTACACCTAGATCATATTTCATCAATTCCCCAAATATCTATTTTAAAAGTCTTAATTTTGTGATTCTGATTATTATTACACCCAAATATTTGCATTAATATTCTTGCTTTTACTCTCAGGCAATATTCTACATTTGTTTTTATTTTGTTATGTTCTCAATTAATTTTCTAAATCTTTCAAAAGTTAGCTGAGAGGGAAATCATCATTCATAGATATTTCATACATTTCTACTATTTCATCTCATTCTTGATTGACACTCTTAAGTTCTTGACATAAAATTTATCAAGAACTTTAGTACTGTCGACATTAAAGCAAATATGCAGATCAAATGTAAATCACTTATACAAAACAGACATTTCCAGGTTCAGATCTCTGCTCTATTTTAGGACAGCCTTTTCTAACAGGCTATGTCATTCATCCCTGTATCACTACACTACACAAACCCGATAAATTCTTTCAATTTAAGCTTTTAATATGTAGCACAGACTGCTAATGTTGCAGTTATTATTGCAATTTTTTTTTTAAATGAAAACAATCCCGAAACATTTAGCATTAAAAAGTAACTAAGTAGTATTCAAGGGAATTGAGCAACCTGGTCTAGTGGAAGGTTAGAACTAGGTGGTCTTTAATGTCCCTTCCAACCCAAACAATTCTAGAATTCCAGGATTCTGTAAGTCTGAAACAACTTTAGTTCTTCCCACATAGAAAAAAATAAAAGTATAACAAGGACTTGTATGAGGAAAAAAAGTTATGAATGTTAGTTATTACATATGAATTATATTTATTGAATTCTCAAAAATGGAAAATAACCAAACAGAAAAATTGAGTTCATTGCCATGCAAAAGCTACATAGATTTAATTAAGAAAAACTTATCTTAAAACAGTCTGAAAATTTTAAACCTGGCTCACTTACTTCATTTTTAGTCTTTGAACTCATTGTAACCTAGGCATGTGCAAGAGTCACATAAGGCCAACCAGGATAAAAAATCCCAAATCAAACCAAAACAGAACACCAAGCAAAAATCCCCCACAAAACCAGGGAAAAAAAGGAATATCAAGCAAGATAGGAATTTAATTCCTAATCTAGCTTGTAGAAGATTAGTCTTCATTTGTTATTTAGCCAGAAGTTTACTTCTTAGAATGGAATTTTATCACCCTGGAAAGGGAGTAATGCAAATAGAAAAAACACCATAATTGTTAGTATCAGTGGGGTGACTACATGGATTGTTTCCTCTTCCCTTTTAAGTATCAAAAATAGAAGAAAGTGTTATGGTAATTAAAATGAAATTAAACTGTTCCAAGTGACACAATGTTTCTTTCAACATATTTGAGAGCTACACTGTACTCAGATAAAGGAGGAGTAGACACAATTCTATCAGAGGAATGAAGACTCCCTGTACTTTCTATCAAGGATTGGCAGTAGCTAAAAAATAATTGTCGTGCACAGCTGTGTTTTCTTCCTAAGGGCACCAGAACCAGCTCACTGACCCGAGGAAACTTGCCTCATATTATTGGGAGCCATTTTTAATACTTACAGAAGCTTTGATAGCAAAGATTAGTCAAGTGCCAAAGGAAATAATCTCAGTGAACAAATTAAACTTGGAAGCACATAATCATCTCAAAAGCAAGTCATGAACTGAAACATCTTCCCCCTCCACTGGCAATATTTTTTTATGCATGCTGTCAGCTTCTAAATTTTATTTTAAAAGGAAATGTAGTTTTCATCATATAGTCTGAAAGACTCCCTTACTGAGATTTATTTCTATGTATTCATTGTCTCAGTTTTCCCTGAAAGACAGAAGATATCCATGGTAACTGCAGGTTTAAAACTAAAACCTGTAAACATCTCCAGGGAGGAAGAGCCTAATTTTAAGGTTATTCAAAAGTCAGAACAGTGCTGCTTGTGGTATTCTTGTGCTGTTTGAGTTGGCAAGGCCAGTGGACTAGAGTCTACGGAAGTGCCCTGAAACTGATGGATATTTAAGAGATGCTGGAATCCCCAAAGGGAAAGTTGCAAAATGAAAGCCCAGTCATTCTGAGTGCAAGAGATGGGGCCTGGATATTAGATCAATCCATAACTCCTGCATCTGGCTGTATGGGAAGGAAGTATGTGGGATTGGATAATCCACTGGAAAGTTTTGAAGGTACATACTTCTCTGGGATCCTGGTTTCAGTATGTCATTTGTTTACATTAAGGAAAATCTAGACTGTGTTGGATTGGGAAGCTACTACGTAGGGTGGCTACAACAGCCCCTGGGTTTCAGTGTGGCTCAGCCATTACCACAGACCTACCTGTGGAGTGGAACACTGAAGCAGGTCACTAAAGTCTGCTGGGGAATGATCACATTCAGCACTGGCTCAGGGAGCTGGATCTAGGGGCAATAAAAGGACTTGCTCTAGCAACAGCAGTCCAGCAAGCCCAACAGTCCCTGTGCTTGTTCACCACAGCCAGGGGAGGAAAATAATTAAAACCTGTTGTTTCCACAGGAGTCCAAACTGCTTCTGCAGTCAGAGAGATGGGAGGGATGTGGAGGTGCTTTTCCTGGCTGGTAAAGAAAAAGCCAGACTGATGGATGAAGCCTCCTGGTATCACTGTTTTGGTGTCTATTCAAGATCTGACAATGTTGGCACTTCCACCTCCTAATTTCAGGCATTATTTCATTCTGCACCAAGGCAGTAAATAAATACGACTAGTCCAGCCACTGTTATAAAAAAGATAGCATATACCCACTTCTTCAAACTAACAACAAACCAGTCACTACTCACAGCTGTTGCTTCCATTATGTACTGACATGATAATATTAATGATAGTATTTTTCTTATATGGCAAATTATATGGTTTTCATTTGCCAGTGGCAGAAAAATGCTTTGGCTCTGAGAAGCTGCTTAATTTCTTCCTGTGAAGAAGATGAACTTCCCAGAGATGTCCTCTTCAGACCCCTCATCCTTACTTAAGAAAGAACAGAATATCAGCAATTTACTAGTTAAATGAGACACCTCATTCTCAGACCTGTGCTATAATCACATCACTCTGCTTCTTTTACATATCCAAAATAATACCCAAAACTGTAATATTTTATCCTCAATACATCTATGAAATAGAGAATTATTCTTTTTTCAAAGATAAGAAAACTATTTTATCTTTGTAAGACACCAAGATTACATGGATAAATTAATTTATGAAGCAGGACAGGGACCGTTCTCTGGTGCTATGGCCAAATCATGTGGAATAGCTCCTATATGTTGTTAAACTCTCTTCTTGCATAATTAAAAATATATATATATGTCATACTGCCATTTGGGAACCACCCATAGCACTTCAAGTAGTACCTGGGAAAATGGGAGTTGGTACAGGCAAAAATCATTCCAGAGGTGCAGAGAACTAGTAGGATATAAAGCACCT
This sequence comes from Hypocryptadius cinnamomeus, assembly GCA_013400635.1. NCBI lineage: Eukaryota > Metazoa > Chordata > Aves > Passeriformes > Zosteropidae > Hypocryptadius > Hypocryptadius cinnamomeus. The sequence continues at coordinate 52,499 of VYZP01013880.1, forward strand.
GTATAACTGACTAGTCACTTGGATTTTCACTATAGATCAAGACAGGCATCAGTATAAATGAGTGAAGAGAGTTGA